>JACEII010000020.1:4747368-4801802 GCA_014332785.1 Antheraea mylitta
ACTTAGACAACGAATCGACAAAGACGACTTAGACAACGAATCGACAAGAGGACACTTGTACATTTGGGGCACCTGGCAAATTGAATACGTCTTTTTTTTTCTCGAACTGACTACGCTATTGACCTAGCAAGGTCTTAACAGCTTCACCGGACTAAAAAAAAATGACGGGGTTCGAACCGTCTCCCCGTCGATCGTGCGATTAGTGGAGAGTCGCCGACTTTACCTCTAGGCTACGCTTACGTATTTAATACGTCCGATCGACAGCCGTATATCATTAAAAGACAGCTACCATATGAAAGCGCGAGCTAATAGTACTGTGGCGGCATCTCTTAATGACAAACTAAAACATTTTGAATATCTGTCTCGAACACTAGTTTTAGCTCGAATGTCTCAGCTCGCCCGGGGTACCTGACCCACAGAAACACCGACGTGAAGTAACAGTGCTTGCATTGTTACGTTTCGTTTGGTCAGTGAAAGCACCGAAAACCCACCTACCCTCCCGCTCCTGCTCCCTCATTTTCCCGTCCCCCAAACAGGCTGTCAACGCACTTGCGACTCCTCTATTGTTGCTGGTGTCTATGGACGGTGGAGATCACTTAACATTATTGTTATCTTTTACCCCCTCTGATATATAATAAAGTTATAATTTGCGTTATACGTTTCAATCGAAAACATACCATTGTTCGGATACTTTCGCGAACCAGTGACTTGAATATTAATTATTCATCAGTACTTTAGAAACAACATTAAATTCAAATTAAATACATTTGTTAGTTTAACATTAATATAGTATCTAATGCAATTAAAACAATATATTCAACTCTTGAAATATTTTATATACTAAAATAAACGATTCAGTCTAAAGGGTATCACATTTTACAAAGCTTCGATATATAAATATTTTGACTGAAATTATAATGTTTAATTCAACAATTTTCACCTTCATCATTCTATATAGCATAGTATTTTATCAGAACCTCATTCTGTGGTTTAGTAATTCGGTGAAGCTGTTAAGATCTTTCCAGGTCAACAGCGTTTTCATTTCGAAAAAAAAAAAACATTCTGTGATCTATATAAAAACACACTAAGTTGACTGGCTATCCGGTAACCGGTTAATAAGTGTCGAAATATATATGCGAGTGACTGACGATAGTTGTTCAACTGTAAACAAGATTGTAAGTAACCAAACAGGCGTATACTTACTAAGCTAAAGACTTACATATGAAAATAAAAGCAACCACAACGGCATGACAGCACTATGTAAATACAACATATCTATACTAATATTATAAAGAGGTAAAGTTTGTGAGTTTGTGACGTTGTAGGGGTTAATCTCAGGAACTACTGGTCCGATTTGAATAATTCTTTCAATGTTATATAGCTCATTCATCGAGAATGGTTATAGGCTATATATCATACTAAGACCAACAGGAGCAGAGCACAGACGAAAAATGTGTCAAAAACGGGATGTTTTCCCTTTTGAGAACTGCTGCGTATTCGTGTATCTAAGCCACACGAACGAAGTCACGGGCAGAGGCTAGTGTAAAACATAAGAGTTTCATTGATCACCTGTTAAATAGCAGTGAAAAAATATCATACTATACAGTTATATTTAAGTACTTGTAATGTATATCTTCTGACTCAATTCTAAAATGTGCAAAGATAATCCCTCAGTATTACGAAATGATGTTAATCAACGTAGATTCAACTCCTACAACGAAAAAAAAATGGACAATATTGCTAAACTATGTAGCATGTAGGTATGTTTATAATGACTATCTAGCTAGCTTCCTCTCTCAATTTTAGAGCCAATTCTCTTTAAGCCTGGCGTGCTTATCACTTTAGATAACATTGTCCCGTAAGATCAGGTTACATTTTTAGATACGTGGTAGAGTCACGCTGAAACTATTACTAATTTCAGCATGAACGGGTCGGCACGCCCGGGATAATGCCATCCGACCCACAGAAACACCCACATGAAGTAACAGTGCTTGCATTATTGCGTTTCGTTTGGTCAGTGAGAACGTCGGAGCCCAGCTAACTTGCCCTCGGCCCTCCCTCCTCTTTTCTCCCTTATCCCTTCCCCCCAAACACAAACTGACAACGCACTTGCGACTCGACTGGTGTTGCAAGTGTCTATGGACGGTGTTGATCACTTATCATCAGGTGACCCGTCTATTCGCTTGCCTTCTATAACATAAATAAAACATTTTGGTTAAACGCTAAAACCTATTTTTTTAAATTACTTGTTCGAAATCACAGGCGGTAAGTTGATAAAAAAAGGAAAACTTGCATTACGCTTTTTCTGTTGAAACAAAAAAGAATATGAAATGCTATAAAAACATTTAATTAAATTATTCAGTACCCACGCTAAATCGTATTCACAACTCATAAGAAGGGAATTATGTGAAAAGTTTTCAAATTTACTTTGATATTATTACGAAATTAATATTTTACTACGTAATTCAGTTTGAAAGTATTCTTCTCAGATACATTTACGATATTACTTACTTCTGAAGTACCAAAAGTCATCTCGAAATAAAAAATCTTTTGAATTTGTATATTTTAAATAACATTTTGAAGAGTTTTTCATTATTTCTGATTATTATAACATAAATAAAATACAAAAGAAAAATTTCTTTATTTAAGTACGTCTTTATAAAAACTTTTATTTAGACACTAAGACTGTATCTTATCTTTTATTTATTATATTTTGGGGTGTAAGGGGTGTCGAGTAATATCTTAAAACTTGAGACACCCAAGCCAACCTCGCCTGCACGTGGTGCACCCTGCTGATCAACGAACGAGGTAATAGCGATAGCGGGGTGGTAGGGTTATACAGCCCGACTGGGTCGCAACCACCATGTACATGGCGAAAAAGCCCGTCATAGCGACTCGTTTCTGCGCGTCGCGTTTCGGGATCAGCCTGTGCATATCCAGTACCGGATGACTTTCGTCATTATGGCCGGCATGACAGCGGCGAGCAGCATTGGATAATCTGTCTTTCGGTGGTCGCCACTGTTTTGGATTGTATTATGCTTACCATCAGGCATAGTGCAGTCACTTTGTCGTACTTCAATAAAAAAAAAAAAAGTTGATACTAAATCAAATTTGAAACATCAAATGACTGATTATGAGATATGAATGTGATTATTAAATGTAGATATATTGGTAATAACCATATTAACTTTAGAGAACAATAGTATTTCAGTCGTGGGTAATCAAATTCTGTATATTGTTAAAAAAAATCATATATAAAGTCAAACATAGTATAAACTTAGTAATTTAGAGGTATGTTATTCACCAAGTAATTTAGTGCATTTATATTGGTCTATTAATATTATCATTGAATTCGATTGTAACCTTTTTTTTCGATCTGACTACGCTATTGACCTAGCAAGGTCTTGACACCTTTACTGGACTTTCTAAACTATTTCGGTTTGATAAGGAGAAAAAAAATAAGGCCCTTCCACTTTCATGTGTAAGCGTGTATGCGAGCACGTGTGTGGAGATGATATGTGAAATGATGTAAGATTTTGTGTGAGGGTATCGCGAGAGCAGCGCTCTCAAGGGTTTCAAGCCGACGGAACGGACCTAGGCTTGAGCCGCTGCCGAGGGGGGCCCTAATTTCATAAAAATGGCAATAAAAGAGTCACCACACCAAACCATTCACCGTTCCATGACCAACAAATACCATACCGTGCCATAGCCGTACTGACACGGAATACCCGACTATCACTACATATATTATAAAGCAAAGTCCTCTGCCACATCTGTCTGTCTGTCTGTTCGGGATAAACTCAAAAACTACTAAGTGGATTTTCATACGGTTTTCACCAGTAGATGAAGTGATTCGTGAGGAAGGTTTAGGTATATAATTAGTCAAGATTTATTTTTATTGTCAGTGTGGGACAGCGTTTGCCGATATATCGATTCCTTAGTGAGCATAGTAGTGACCGTCGTTTTTTTTTCGTAGTCCGGTAAAGCTGTTAAAACCTTGCTGGGTTTACTAGTCATTAGTCATTACGAAAAAAAAAATTCGTTTTTTTTTTCAATCCTTATACATTCATAACACGTTCATAATATAGACCGGTGTAGTGTATCGAAATCTTAAGGCTAAATTATGCACGTTCGAATTTAATATTTTATCATCCGCTTTTGTATTCGCGAATTTTCAAATCATGATATTAATTCTACGTGTAATTTATACATACTATGTTCGTAGAAACTCTACATTTTTCCAAATATTTATTTTGTGTGCAAAAAATACTGTATTCAAAAGTCAAAAAAACTTTTTTTTTGATCTCCTAAACCTAGTTTCTGTATTACTTACTCGATTCATTCAAATCTTCCATGCCATGTATTTTTCTTATTCGACATTATAGGTGCTATTTCAAATGGTTTTATTAAATATTTTTGTCGTGTTGTACTCAAATGTGGTAATTAAATGTACGTTTTATCATTATAAAAAGTAAAACGAATTAAAAAGGTCAATAAAAAAAATATAAAACATGAGCGGAATTCTAACCCTGACCAGAAGGTGGCATTATCAAGTTAGCGAGCGGTCGAGACTAATTAATTACAATTGCCCCTTAACGAACCGTAGCGCTCGTCGCAGAAGAAAACGTCCGGTAACCTTTTTTTGTGGCACCCGATGTAGAAATGGATGTTTCAACGTTGAACGGGTTCCTTTTTTTGTAAAACAAGCTGTAAATTAAATTTTCAGCGGTTTCAATTTGATTAATAATTCCGAGTTAAATATTAATAGCGTTATGTAATTTAAATTATCTGTTATAGTTAAAGGTCTAACTTTGACACACAGAGGAAAAGAATACATAGCGATGTATAAAATAAATATAAATTAAAGTCTTGTGCTCGCGTTTTTGCATCCTCTTGTTATTGTATTGTATATTATTATTATTGTTATGATATTTATTGTTGTTGTATTTGTATTAATTGTTCTAATATATAGTGGATGATTATACAATTGGTAATAGAACACTTCTCTATGAAAACTCATAGTTGTGCAAAATGTCATTGAAATACGGTTGACGGTGTTTTGAGAGAGGGGGATGAGGAGGGGCGAGATGGTAGAGAGGGGGAGGAGGGAGAAAGAGGGGATGGATAGGGAGGGGGAGAGGAGGGATAGGAAGGACGGAAGTGGGGAGAAATGTGGAGAGGGGGATAGGATGTGGGCTTTCGGTGCTCTCACTGATCAAACGTAACGCAACAACTCAAGCACTGATACTTCACGTGGGTGTTTCTGTGAGTCAGGTGGTAGTACCCCGAACGAGCCTACTCATTAATGCTGAAACCAGTAATAGCTTCAGCGTGGCTCTACTACCTACAAAATGTGGTTCAAGATGGTAAACCTAGAGGGACTGACTCTGAAGCGCATCTGCCCAAAAATATCCAAAGGTACATAGCGACAGATTTTCATCTTAAAGTTAGTAGATATCCAGGCGAACTTAGAAAAACTTATACTTTTATTAATTTATATAACAAATCAAAAAGTAGAGATGATAGATGAAAAAAAATAATAAAATATTCATATAATCACTATGAAAAAACAGAGAAATAAATACTTATAGATATATCAACTTCTAGATATATCAAATAATAAATAGCGACTGCAGCAATAATTTTCAAGCTAACAGATGTTGGTGGTCTAAAAACATTGGCATTCTCACTGGCTGACAATAACGAATAAGGAAGGAACATAGTCATCATCGGCGGTGGCCTTTACGCTCGCCGGCTCCCTTCCCTGGGAGCTGGAAGCTGGGGTGCTCGCCGCCGTGTACGTATTCACGGCGGCGAGGAGGCATAGTGGGGAGCCTCCAGCTCCCAGGGAGATAGAAGTTAAAAGGCGGGAGTTGCGGGAGGGGGCTATAGGGAGGTGGATGCAGGACCTGGCGGACGCGCGCTTCGGGAGGTACACCGTCGACGCCGTCCGCCCGGTCCTGCAGGAGTGGATTGGGAGGAGATGGGGCTCCCTGTCGTTCAGGCTGGTGCAGGTGCTAACCGGACACGGTTGTTTCGGGTGGTACCTGCACCGGATCGCTCGCAGGGAGCCGACCGCCGCCTGCCATGAGTGCGGCGCTGAGGAAGATACCGCGCAGCACACTCTCTCTGAGTGTGCTGCGTGGGAGGTGGAGCGCCGCATTCTGGCGACGGTGGTAGAAGATTTGTCGCTGCCGAGCGTGGTCTCGTCCATGCTCGGCAGCGAGCAAGCGTGGCGAGCAGTGGCCTCCTTTTGTGAGGAAGTCATCTCGCAAAAGGAGGCGGCGGAGAGGGCTCGCGAGGCGGACCCCCTGAGTGGCCGTCTTCGCCGACGGAGGGCCGGCAGGAGGAGACGGCGATTTGCCCAACTTCTCCTGCCACCGTAGTCGGACCTGAGGGGATGTAGTCGGGGAGCTCATCCCTTCATTGCACAGGTCCGGTGGACGAGAGGGTGCAGCTGGCGTGTACCCAGCTGCCTCTCTATAGGTAGGAGCCTGGCGGCAACCTTCCGCCGGGTGGACCGTTGGGGCGGCTATTCAAGGCGAATAGCAGAGAACGATCCCTTGCCGCCCCAACATCACGGTCTGTCGGTACACCGTGGGATTTTAGTCCGTGCGAGTCGGACATAACCCATCCTCTCCCCCGCGAGGGTGGGCATCCATAAGGGATTTCCCCACGTAAAAAAAAAAAGGAACATAGTCAAAATAGCTACAAAATTCATGCCATCACAATAATATTTAAGATTAGGTGTAACCGCAGTTCCGTACGCATTTTTTTAAATTCGTATTAAAGAAATATATAATTGTAAGACTATTATGAACACTATTATGAAAATGCTGTTTTAAAACAATTGTAAGTAAGATTTACATTTGCATTACATTTTATATACATTGCCATAATAATTAAGATCTTGTGATTATACAAAAGATAAATGCTTCTCTGTTCCGCAAAAAATTGTATTATGAAGCGCTTTACGTAATACGTTTATGGTCTAAGATCTTACTAGGAAGATTTCTCCTTCAAAGTTACTAATAGTTATAATGTCGAATTATAAACAATAAGCTGACACTTATTTAGCTTATAATCTTGCTAGTTTTCGTACAGCTGAAGTCGCTGGTAACAGCTGGACTAAAATAGGATAACTTCAATTACTTTTTACACTGTTCGCTGTTTACCAGTGAAGGTCTAGTGAAGATCGATGTAACCGTTTTGGAGATAGTATGCCATGAGATAGTACTGCGAACGAAGCCGCGGTTAACAGCTAGTCTAATTTAGAGTAGCCTAAGTAACCCGTTGTAATTTCAGCTATCTATCAATGATTCCCGTCAAAATCGGTCTAGCCGTTTCGGAGATTACTCGGAACAAACAGACATACAGACCTACAAAAATTAAAAAAAAATCCTTTTTGTTATGAGAAGGGTATACCTATACTTTCGTACCCAATCAGTGATTTTTTTTAAATTCGATATTACATTTTTTTATGATTACCTAAATAGGGTTGTTACAACATGTGTTCCTTTTCCATTCTCCTCTGTCATCTCATTATTTACACCTTTTACACACATAATTCTTCACACAATCCATCCTTTTCTCGTTTACCCCTATATCCATCCACCCTCATACTTAAGACTTTACTAGTTACATGAGTATCATTTCTTCAAATAGCATACCCGTACCATGCTAATCTCTCAATTTTTCTGTCACTGGTGCTGTTTTAAAAAATTTCTCTGACATACTACTACTACATTCTAGAGTTATATCCACGTATCGTGACATTATTTTCCACAAACCCCAAAGTTAGCCACATACACCTCTTTCAAATGATTAAACGATGATTCAGTCGTGGTGAACCAAAAAACAATATAATTAACCGAGTATAATGATTATAATTATTTTTCTATGTGCCTGAATAGTTAACTAAACATTGGATCAAACAAGTAAACGTGCCATTTCTTTTGCACAAAAAATGTGCACAATTTTTTTATAATTGCATTCACGGTTCCCGACACACATAGATATTCATTTTTCGCATACCCGCACTATCCATCAACGTCGTGTTTATCCGAATAAAACATGAAATGGCTGTGAAAAAAGAGCGAATGCTGGATGCACCGCCGGAATGGAATAAATATAGAAAAAATGTTTTTAACAAATCTATACTAATATAATAAAGAGGTAAAGTTTGTGAGTTTATGACGTTGTGGGTTAATGAGTTTGTGACGTAGGAGATAATCTCAGGAACTACTAGTCTGATTTAAAAAATTCTTTCAGTGTTATATAGCTCATTTATCAAGGAAGGTTATAAGGTTATATATTATTACACTAAGACCAATAGGAGCGGAGCACCAATCAAGAATGTTTCAAAATTGGTTTTTTTTCCTGTTGAGAGTTTCCGCTGTGTATTAGCGTTACCTCAAAGCGGCTATTCCACGCGAACCAAGTCGCGGGCAGAATTACAAATAAACGCATACGTATACAAGTACATATATACGTAAAAGGGAAATCGTCTGACCCGAATAGTTCTTGGGTATATAACTGAACAAATCGGTTAATTGTATTGAAAAGTTTGATAAATCGTAATTTAATACAATATAATTTATTAAGCTACTGAATTTTAATATGCGTACCTTCATTTATAAGTTTTCACTTTTAATTTTTTTATTCTTTATTTCCTATTATCTAAGTTTCATGTTTAAGAATGAAGTTTTGAGTTAAGATTATAATATGCTAAACTTAATGTCGTGGGATGAGATATAGGGATATTAAGATATGCTAACTTAAAGAGGATCTTGTTCTCATGTGTAGTTGCCGGAATATACTTATAAATGCTTTGCTACAGACTCCTAATTGGACGGTAGTAGCTAGCCAGATGGTATTAGACAAAGTACTATCAACTTGCTATAGATTCATCGTGATTTTCTCCTTCATTAAAACATCCAGCTAAAGGAAAGATTGAAATGAATATCGATCGAAACTATGTCCAAACACATTACCATCTACTTTTGAAACTGTATCAATAGTTTACGTGTTGAGATTTAACGATTTACTAATAGGGCAAAGAAAAATCTTAATTCCTGAAACCTGTTTGTCGGTAATACAATTTCTGTTTTTGACAGGTATTAATGGGAAGGTTATTAAAAAAAGGGATCTCTTGCATTTCTCGTATAAATCGAAAATAAAATCCTATGGAATCTTCAATTATAGATTTAAAAGGAAAATGTGGATTCTCTTTTTCTTACCTTACTTCATTATACATTTTAAATGTCTTCTGATCAGCAATTTCTGATATTTGAATAAAAATCCAACTTAAGGAAAGCGGGTGAGGGAAATTTTGTATTCGCTTCATTGGTTACTTCTAATTACGATCCGCTTTGATATTTGAAAAAAAAAACTAAATTTAGTTTTTTGCAATTATTTTTTTTTTGGATTTCAGTACAGGGCCGTGATATAGAGTAATTTTGAGACGTAACTGCAATCGACGAATTTCTACAATTTCTGGTTTTTTACTTTTAACTTTGCAGGACAATAGAGATGTATAGCTAACTGGACCACGCCACAATATACGTGACAATAAACCCGTCATAATAACTTTCTTTTAATTTATTGTTTTCCGGGATCTACTACTTTACGAGGAACGTGTGAGGCTATATTATCAGTACGTCAACTCCAAGAAAAGAGTAGAGAGCAGGATCGTCAAATGTATCTCTGCTTTGTGGATCTTGAGAAAGCATTTGACAGCGTACCTCGAGAAGCACTCTGGATTGTGCTTAAGTCCGAATTCTTCCCCGTCACCTGCGGGGTGAAGCAAGGATGCGTCTTGGCACCTACACTGTTCGCTCTGTATTTTGCCATTGTAGCCCGGGAAGTTGTACAGATAACTTCTGTAGGAGTCCGCATTCGTTATCGCACTGATGGCAACCTATTCAGCTTAGCCAGGTTCAAATCACACACAAAAGTATCTTACGCAGTAGTCACTGAGATCCTATATGCAGATGATTTGTGTTTCGTGACGGAAAACCCCAGAAGATTTACAGCTGCTTATATCTGGCTTCCACGAGTCATGCCGTAAATACGGCCTAATAATCAATGTTAAGAAGACAGAGGTAATGTCCTCAGACCCTTACTGTCATAGAACATTGGATATCGAAATAGGCGAGCATAAGTTGAATCAGGTTAGTAAGTTTCGGTACCTGGGTAGCTCCCTAACTTCCAGCTGCAGTTTGGATCTTGAGATTAATTACAGAATCAGTGCTGCAGCTGCAGCCTTTGGCAAGCTGTATTCGAAGGTTTTTAGCTCACATGACTTGAAACTGGCTACTAAGATCTCAGTATATATGACTATAATGCTGCCTAACATCTTATATTCCGCAAAAACGTGGACCGTGTACAGTCGTCACATCCGCACATTAGACTAATTGCACCTCAAATGCCTGCGGAAAATTTTAAAAATTCATTGGTCTGATCGTGTCCGAACCGTCGTCCGAAGTGTTACGTCGAGCCAATGTATGTGGCATTGAAGCATATTTAATGCGACGACAGCTTCGGTGGTGCGGTCATGTGTCACGTATGGCGGAAGAGCGACTAGCGAAGCGCATCTTTTATTCTGAGCTCGAGGACGGAAAGCGTAAGCAGGGCGGTCAACTACTTACATACAAAGAGGTGCTAAAGCGTCACATGAAAAAGTGTCATATAGACCCTTCACAGTGGGAGGATATAGCAGCTAAACGTCAAGAATGGAGAACTCATGTGGCAACTAAAATCCAGAATTATGAAGAACATCGACGTGCTGCACTTGATAGTAGACGAGATGAATTGAAAGCCCGAATACCAGCGGCAATTAATTATACCTACGAGAATGGTGTTCTCACTTGTGCACAAGGTGCACGCACCTTTCGTAAGAAAATCGGTTATATTAGCCACATGAGAGCACACGAGCGTCGGAGTTGAAGCAGTCGCTGTGGTCGAAAACGGCCGGGAGTATACATACATACATACACATACTTTACGCCCAGTGGTCAAGAAAATGGTTTGTCAGTAACATCCGCCGATGGACGGTAGACATATCGCTGGTGGCCGTACATTTGGGAGTGTACTGTCCTACGATAAGGAAAGGAATATTTTCTGCAGCTCACACGCAGTGGAAGTGAAACCTTTAGAGAATGATAATACATTCGTATAAACCATGTACGTGAACAATACAAATTCACGGGCGTATACAAACATACGTACTAACACACGCGTACAAAGCTCAAACAAGAGGAAGTACTAGGTACTCTATACATATAATAAAAATGATGTGTCTGTTTGTAACAGTGAAATAAATTTTTTTCACTGATTGGGTATGAACGTATACACGCTACTGATAACAAAAATGCAATTTTTAAATTTTTTGTCCGTCTGTCTGTCTGTTTGTTCCGGGTAATCTCCGAAACGGCTGGACCGATTTTGACGGAAATTTCACTGGTAGATAGCTGAAATTACAGCGGGTGATATAGGCTGCTCTAAAGACTACGTTTTAACCGCGGCTTCGTCTGCAATGCTATCTCCAAAACGGATGGACCGATTTTCACAAAACTCTAATCAACAGATAGCAGATATTATAAAAAGTAATTTAATGTATTTTATATTAGACTAGCTGTTAACCGTGGCTTTGCCCGCAGTACTATCTCTAAAACGGTTTGACCGATCTTCAAGAAACTTTATTGGTATATAGCTGATTTTATAAAAAGCAATTCAAGTAATTTTAATTTATACTTTTTTTTTTTTTATTGAAGCACGACAAAGTGACTGCACTATACCTGATGTTAAGCATAGTACAATCCAAAAACATCGACAACCACCGAGGGACAGATTATCCATCGCCGGTCGCCGCTGTCATGCCAGCCATAATGACGAAAGTCACCCGGTACTGGATATGCACAGGCTGATCCCGAAACGCGACGCACAGAAGCGAGTCACTATGACGGGCTTTTTCGCCATATACATGGTGGTTGCGACCCAGTCGGGCTGTAAAACCCTACCACCCCGCTATCGCCATTGCCTCGTTCGTTAATCAGCAGGGTGCACCACGTGCAGGTGAGGATGGCTTGGGTGTCTCAAGTCTTAAGATGTTACTCGACACCCCTTACACCCCCAATGCTATCTCCAAAACGGATGGACCGATTTTCAACTTATTCCACTTTACAATTTATTCCATCTCATTTTCTCACACGCTACATCATATATGTGTATATATTTGTCTCTCTTTAATATCGGCTTTTTGTTTAATTACGTTTTAAATTCCAACGGCGCTAGATATATTTTTACTTCAATAAAAAAAAATTACACCCGACTGGGACTTCGATTACTCTTTCTAATCTCTTGTGTGTTCAGTTTATTTTTTAGTCTGTTTGATAGAATATAAAGTAAAAATGTTATATTTTCTTGCAACATAAAACCTTTTGAAATTAATTATTACTTTTTCTCAACTAAGAATAATATCTCATATTTTTTCTAAAATATATTCAAAATTTTGTTTGAGTATTTATTACTTCGTATTTACTCAAATTACTGAATAAACCAAAGTAAATCACAATCATTGAACCCTTAATCTTCAAATGCGTTTAACGTAACACGTGTCTTTAGGGAAATTCAAATTGGGAATCAAATACATTTTTAAGTCGGCCATCAGTCGGCAGATGTCGTTAGACGTCCACATTGAAAATACAATCCATCAAACCAAACAAGGAGTGTATCAACGGTCTTACCCAATACTATTCATCTTGAAGCCATCGTAGAGAACAAATTAAACACTTTAATACACGAGGCGTGACTAAAAAAGAAAGAAGGGGATGGAAAAAGCCCTATCGAGTACCAGCGATGAGTGCTGACGGATGTCGGGTTACTAGAAGTGTCTTTGACATAGAGCGTAGTTAATTTTATCCAGAGCTGTTGTTCTTGTACAATGCTGTGTTGAAGTTTAATCTAAAAAGTTTTTTATTTTATTTTAGAGCTACTTGCTTAATACTTTTCTCGATATAGTCTCTGACAACGCCCTTACGTATGTCAAAATACTACCACCAGTTTGAAAAACAATCCAATCACCAAAAAGAGCTAGAGCATCCACCTTGATCTATATCTTCGTAACTTTTGTATTACTCAAAAAATCGTTGGTCACAGTCGTATTTTAGATATACATAGAGTGGTGTTACTTCGCTCTAGTTCATGTAATAACCCAGCCAATAAATATTTACATATTTAAGATAAAACTGCTTAACATGACTTTGGAACTATGTAATGTAATGCAAATCTATAATGCATTTTGTGACCTTATTGTAAAACCTAACAGTATGACCTAGAATACTTTTATGAGTTAGGGGAGAGTGGGGAAATTAGGAACACCTATCTTCAAACGCTAAAAAATAATAGAAAAAAGTTATAAGCTAAATCAAATTTTATTGCTACATGAACTTTAGTTTTCTATGTACTTAGTAGTCATAAAACGTTATTTTAAATTTACGTTTTAATAAAAATATAAACTAAAACAAAAAACATTGCCGTTCCTGTGTACCCGATACCCTATGGTGTAATTGAGATCATTCCATCGAGGAAATGGGAATGGTATGTGGTAATTAAGAAGGATGTTTGATCGATCTTTCGTACGTAAATACGAGGCATCTGAAATAATTTGTAAAGTTTAAATATTTTTACACAATCAACCAGCAGTACAAATATAAGTTAATTAGGAGGGTAAGGGGTAATTGGGAACGTTCCAAATTACCCACATAATGCCGTTCCCAATTACTCGAATCAGTCAATATACATAAAAATTGCCGCCGCGCTCAAAAGCATTTTTTATTATCTATGTTGCATTTGAAAACAGATACTACGTGTAGGATATAAGCAAAAACACAATACTTTTGAACTCAAAAATATGATACCTACGAGTATATGTGTTATAGCTGATGACAAAAATTATATCAAAAATACTAAAACAATTGTTCGACTTGCAGTGATAATACTAGTGCGTCCTTTCAATCCCACTTTCGCATTCGCAATGAATGGATCTGCCTTTAGCCGTAGAATAGGTTCGCGACAGTGTAGTATGGGGAGATGTACTATTTATCTAACTGTTCCCAATTACCCGCCGTTCTCAATTACCCTACTCTCCTCTATACTAAGACTAAAACAGGGGATGGCTAATTTGTGATTATTTCTATTATTAAAATCATATGACGCTCTTTCAAAATTCATCTTATTTACTTTTTTGGGGACTTTGACTTTGGGGACATTGAGTTATCAAAGATATGTGAGGATGGAATTGTTAAGAGAATGAATTTTATTTTATACTAGCTGACCCGTGCAACTTCGTTTGCACCAAATTGGTTATCACGCGAAAAAATTGTTTCTTTTTTTTATCGTAGCACGGCAAAATGCCTGCACTATGCCTGATGGTAAGCACAGTACAATCCAAAAACAATAGCGACCACCGAGTGACACACTATCCATCGCTGGTCGCCACTATCATGCCAGCCTACAAAAAGCTGGATATGCACAGGCTGATCCCGAAACGCGACGCGCAGAAGCGAATCACTATTACGGATTTTTTCGTCATGTACATGGTGGTTGTGACCCAGTCAGGCTGTAAAGCCCTACCACCCCGCAAATAAAACTGATACCCGATTGCAGCCACAACTACCGTTTCCAATTGTGAATCCAAACTATCCACGGATTCACTTAAACATATACCCAGATTACATGTATTCATTTTTTAAATAAACCTAGTACCCATTCGTAGCGTCATCTACCAGGATCAATTAAAATAAAAACTAACCTACATAAAACTGAATAAACATCTCTACCACTTACTTTATCATAACTATCTTCGACTTGTATTAAAACCTTTTTGTACTCCATTGTATTAAAGAAAAATATATGAACACCGTATCGAAGCGTCAAACATCCCGCCGAAAACGTCAAATGTCACTTGCTTGAAACTATTGTCTAAGAGTTATAAACTGTTTCAAAAACGTATTTGAAATATATTTCCAATATATTTTTATAAATAATCTCTGTACCACTCACAACATAGTACCTATCACCTTCAAACCAAGCCAGTGTTATACATCAGGTTCAATCCCTCGGTAAGGATCCCTTGAGTGCGTTGCTTGCGCGATACGGTGACACACAAATATACATCACTGCTACAACACTACACGATCACCCCCACACACGTGAAACACATGAAACACTGAATGATGATGAATGAAACATGTTACACATGAAAGTGGAAGGGTTTACTTTTTTCCTTATCGAACTAAAAAACTCTCAATTTTCCGATAATAAATATATGCAGGAGTTGTTGAGGCGTGTATGCTAGGTATACATATACGTTTTAACAACTCATACATATATGAATAGTTAGCTAGATTAGTTAAGATAGGTCGCGATTTTGCATGCAACAGGCAAAAGCCAAGCCGAGATGTGCCGTGTACCCTTGAACTGGTTGCCTAAATAAAATCGGCTGAGTGCCTTAAGCGCTCGTCTTAGTAGTCCGGTAACTTATATACGTATATAAGTTATTGAAACATGCATGTGTACCAAGCATGCGTGCCTCAACAACTTCTATATGTATTTTGTGTAGGAAAAAATCCTCTAAACTATGTAGGATAGGATAACGAAAAATAAGGGTAGAACTCTTGTGTCACTGTATCGCGTGAGCCGCGTACTCAAGGGCTCCACGCCCAGGAAACAGATCTAGGCTTGAGCCGTTGCCGAGAAGGGCCTAATTTGGTGTACGGGAGCGAAATTTAGTCCCAGACCACGGCGGCGTGATCTGCGGTTATGCGGGCGTGGGTGAGAACACGCTCTGTTTGAAGAGACAGGCTGGTACTGATCGTTCGCTGACGTGATTGAATCAGGAGGGTCGTTAAAAATGTGTCGCGGTCGTTTTCTATACTACGCAGCATTGGGTACGGGTTCATCGTTCGCGGCGGATACCACTAACGGGCTGGGATGATTCGCGGCTTTTTCGAAATAACTACCTGTAAGTGATTTTATATACGCTCAGACAGAAAGCATCTCCAGGTCCTGTGGAGATCCTTATTCCGGACGTACCATGGGGCACCGGTGATTTTACGTAGGGCTCAGTTCTGGAGAACCTGCAACTTTTAAATACGATTTTGCGCATGTGCAAAGACCGAACAACTGTACGTCATAATCGGACGGATGCAAGTTTTGTATAAAGTGAGTTTGTCTGGGGGATATTTTACTCTTATGACAAAGCAAATGATAGAAACGACCTAAGACCATACGGCTTTGTTTCGCACTCTTTCTGTGTGTGAATCGAAATTTAAGTGTTTATCTAAAGTAACACCAAGATATTTCACCTCGCCGGCCCAAGGTATTTCGGCTTTGTATAGCCTGATGGTCGACGACGCATATATTTGAGATGGCGTCAATCCCAAGTCATACGTTTACGTTTATCGTTGTATATGGTGGTCAATAATGTTTAATAAAATGAAATTGGTTCTTTGCTATGAAAAAAAATAATTGGTTTGAAATTTATTATTGGAACGAAGTTCCTTACGGCAGGCTTGGAGGAGATAGAGATTTTGCTGCGCGACCGAACTGAAAAAAATGTGATAGTAAAACTGTAACGAAAAGTGCATGGAATAAAACAGTTAAATGAGACGTGCGCAGGCGCGACAGTCGTATACACAAGCGAGTAGTGTATAATACCTTTCTCTTTCTCCTTTTTTGTAATTATTTCTATTTCTATGTAATTTTATGTTGTCAAACAAAAATAAAGAGACATATTTTGTTATTTTAATTGATAATTTGAATTACGATTACATAAAATTGAGCACGATTTTTTTTTTCCAAATTGTCGCTTTTACATTTTCCGCGAGAACTTTTCGTTCCTATTTTTTTTTTTTTTTTTTTATTCTTTTTTTTATTTATAAAATATATCAGCGGGTATATATATGATTGTTTATAAAAAATGTGTCTGAATGTTTAATTGCGTTTAAAAGTTACTGAAAAAAATGTTCCTAAACTTATTATTGATTAATCATAAATCAAAATGCCTATTAAAAATACAACGTTAACCCGCTACCAAGTGTCCTAAATTCTGTCTATTGATATATTGATAATTTCTGTAGGTGGTAGAGCCACGCTGAAGCTATTACTGGTTTCAGCATGAATGGGTCGGCTCGTTCGGGCTAATACTGCCAGAATACTTATAGAAAACCGACGTCAAATAACAGTGCTTGCATTGTAATGTTCCGTTCGGTCAGTGAGAGTGCCGGAGGTTCCCTTACACTCCCCCATATACAGGTTGGAAACGCACTTACAAATCCCCTGGTGTTGCTAGTGTCTATAGACGGTGGTGGTCACTAAACATCACGTGACCCACCTGTTCGTTTGCCTCTTATGATATAAAAAAAAATATATTGATGTATTAAAGAACCAGGTATTCTAAAATTCTTGTTCTTTTAACGTTACCGGCTCTTGTACTAAGGTGTCGCAAAAAAGTCTAGTTACGTTAACTGCAAATTTTTGTTTTTCGTTATTCTGGAGAACTCATTGCGTTTTATGGGACAAAGAGTATCCTGGATGTAGTCTTCTAATATTAGTTATCACCGTGTCAAATTTCGTTAAAATTGGTTCAGTACTTTCAGAGTAATTCGGGTTTATATTCTAGACTTTAATCCTTTATCCTGGAGAACCCTTTGCGTTTTATGAGACAAAAAGTATATTTGATGTAATCTCGTAATATTAGTTATCACTATGTCAAGTTTCATCAAGATTGGTTCAGTACTTTCAGAGTGATGCGTGAGCATAGGGACAGACAGACAGACAGACAGACAGACAGACAAAAATTGTAAAAAGATTATTTTTGGCTTCTATATCGATAACATAGTCTACCCTGATTAAAATTTTCAAAAAATATTTAATGTACAGGTTTCGACTTGTTACAGTTTTATTATAGTATAGATAACGCTAACAGATAAATTCTAACACAAAACGGCTATAAACGAATTATAAACGAAAGAAGTTATTGTTTATATCCTCCACAACGTTATTCAACATTTTGTTGTATATTTATCATCAATTTATCCATAACAATGTATGCATCAATCAAAATTACAAAATGGATTATTATATTAAACCTTAGCAAGTTTACGCATTATATAGGAATTCTTTAAAAATTCAATGATAATTTGTTATAACTGGTCTTTTCAATAATATCATGAAAACATATTCCATATTATTACAAAGAATTTAAATACCTATTGAATACTTGCTTTTGTATTAAATGCATCGCCCTAACCGAAGTCACGTTATATTTTTTCGTAAATCTAATCTTACCTAACCAAACAGAGATAAAAGAGCAAGATGTCGAACGTTCGGCAAATGCATTGAATATGAAAGTACCTAAACTTTTATAAAGCAAATATACAATACGTATTTAACTTTTTTGTTATAACACAGTTTAGGTTCTATTCCTTGCGCTATCTCAAACTGAAGTTATATATTGAGCTATAAATAAATAGTGAAATAATATATAAATAATAACTATATATTGCGCTATAGATTCATAACTAAATAGCTCTTCCAGATAGAAAACCGTTAACACTTTTATATCTTGAATAAAAGCGAGCCATCAGTTCGAAGTCGTGACGCCGGCAAAAAATGCGGTGTCCCCCCCGATATCCTGATTCTAAATCTGTAACGGTGCCCTCGCTTTGACGTTCACCCGAAAAGATACCTTTGATTAGTAATTTCGGCTTCAGACTTTGTATTTAAACGTTCAAGTCGGAAGTGAATGTTCCTTTGATGGAATGAATTTGTTGGATTGCAAGCATTTTAACGATTCGTATAGGATGACAAAGAATATACGCATATATATACATTTCTGGCGATGATTCATATTCTCTTTTCTCGTAACATACAAGCTAAACCTAATGTTTTTTGCGTGTTTGTTATTATTCTTTGTATTCACCGTGTTCGACTTTCCAAGCATAGCAATATTCTTGGTGATTGTTAGAAAAGTGTAAACGTTGATTCATTGCAATGCCATCTAGGTAGTGGTAATTTATATAATGATTGATAACAACAACCATTCTCCATGGATAAACAGTTAGATGTGTCAATTTTCATATGATGTTGGATTAACCATTTTCTCTATAAAAACTTAAAATTGTCAATCCGTATGATTCAATGAAACATTCCATAATCAATATCAGGGCTGACTATATCTGACATGCTATTCCTTTGGAAAATACAATTAGTAAGAAATACGTTCTAATCCGATCAGAAACTAAAGTAAGTCAATATATAACTTTTTTTAACTCACAACGCTAATGGCCTGCGGAACTTTATAACTTCATTGACCTACATCGATATAACCATGATTACTTAATCCATAACAGCGAAGATATATAAAAAAATACTTCATTTTCGGCTTTAGAATGGCAAATGTTGTGTCTCCGCCGATAACAACCAACCAGTTCCTTGTAAAGCAACCACAGTAATGCTTTTGTATGTGTAAAATCTTTCTAAATGAAACGGAACGGAAAACGAACAGTTAGGTTATATGAGAAGACATAAAGACTTTCACATTAACTTTAAGGAGCGTTCCTTATCTCTTTTCGACTCGAGTTGAGCTAAAGAGTAACTCATCTCACATATTTCTGCGCTATTAAACCTTATTAGGAAAAATGAAGCGCTTAGGAGTTTATGACATGATTTATGTTCTACACTTTTTGTATTTTGATTTGAATGTCTTATTTTCTTCAAATACGTTTAAATATTTGGCTGTGAGTCGATAGCCGTAGTGTTTGCTGACTTTTAATTATGGGTAATAACAAAGCCAATTAACAGTTAATTCTTTAATCTTGCAATACAAATCCTATTAAGATTATTTACAATACTAGCCCCTGCCCACGACTTTGTTCGCGTGGAACAGTTACTTTGGGCTAATTAACACGCAGGGGAAACTCTCAAGAGCAAAAAAAAACACAATTTTGATTCTTCATTAGTGCTTCGTTCCTATTGATCGTAGCGTGACGATATATAGCCTATAACCATCCGCGATAAATGAGCTATATAATGTTGAACGAATTTTTCAAATCGAACCAGTAGTTCCTGAGATTACTCCCTACAACGTCACAAAGTCACAAACTCACAAACTTTAGCTCTTTATAATATTAGTATAGATTTCATAGCAGAAGGCGTTACTTTGTAGAAATCCACCCTGGAACCTCTCACTGCATAAAAAATGCTTGATTTTATTTGTGTGAGATGTACCTTCAAAGTTAAGTTTGGGACTAGTAATAGAAAAAGCGAAATATTAGTAAATAAAACAACGAAAAGAATTAAAAACACTTCCTTGGCTGACGGTAGAACCGGACGTTGGTTGACACTGTTAGTATCTGTAAAATATAAAAAAATATTATTAACTAACATATGTTGAACGAAGTAATATCAGCTAAAAAACTTGAGAGGTGTCAAGGGACACCCGGATGGAACGAAGTTCCTTTCGATTAATTAATGAAAGAATTGTAATAATTTTTTTTTAAGTTATAATAATATATTTTTTTATTATTAACAAATATAATGTTATATAAACTTAATCAGTAGGCTCAATTTTCGTAATAATTGGCTTGTGGTAACTGAAGTAGGAAACATATGTTTGGGATCATTATTATTATTATTTTTTATTATTTACAAAAAACCTGTATACACTCAACAAAAATAATCGTCGCGACACCACACTGTTCAATGCGAAATAGAAATGAAAATATCTGGCTTGCTTTCTATGAGAGAGACAGAGACAGACAGAGAAACATGCGACGCCGCACAGCTTACAATAGCTTACTATAGCAAAAAGTGTCGTGACAACTTTTCGTAAGAATTTTTTCCGTCTAGCCCCCTTTCACAACGCGCGATAAGGAACTTCGTTCCAATAAATTCCAGGCGGAAATGCAAAGTAACATTCGCTATTGAATTATATACGAAAGAGTTTCTAAGGATGGACGCATGTTTGTAACTCTTTGACGCAAAAACTACTTAATGGATTTTGATGAGAATTCAAAGTAATAATAATCAAGTATAACTATAACTGGGGCATCTTACGTCAACCAGAAAACTAAAAAAATACATGTATTTAAATTCATTCGAAGTCAGTCTAACAACACGTTTAGCAGGCTCGTATACATTTTTTTCTATAACTTTTAATTTTCATTTTACGAGCTTTTATAACCATCGTATTGGAAATTTAGATTTTTTCAAAGTAGTTTATAAATATGTTTTCTAGTATATATGTACTAATTAAACACTAAGCTTTTAAATTGAAAAGAACAATTAAACACCTTTTATATCCATGACTGTTTTAACAACATTCAGTAGATTATCGTCGATCAGTATAAAGTCCAGCACATTATAACTGAGCTACGGCTACATGACGTTTGAATGCGTAATTGTCGACTACATATGAAATGTCAATAAAATTGAAAGATATGTGTAAACGAAACTGTACCTAATATGTAACGAGTTTTAGGCTTATTATAAAACATATTTCTCAGATACCAACTAGATATAAGTTTGAGTCCCTGAATAATTTAGATTCACAATTGGAATCGGTAGATGTTACTGCAATCAGGTTTATTAAAATTTTATGTGTGTAAAAATAAAATTGAAACCGGTAATAATCGATTTGGTACAGACAAAGTTGCACGGGTCAGCTACTATTTCAGTATTCTTGATTTTATTTACAATCTTGTTTTCTTTTCTATAGGTTAATTTTAGTTTTTATAGATGAATTCACTTTTACGTTTTCATTTTTTATTTTCCTTTAATACTTCCTAACAAATGTTTATCAATATAATAATACAAATAATATAAAACAAATAAATAATTTATATTACTGTAAACTACAATCAAAATACGTTTGCTAAACCCGTGCACCCTGCTGGTTGCCATAATGAAATCGGCTGAGTGCCTTAAGCGCTCGCCTTAGTAGTCCGGTGAAGCTGTTAAGACCTTGCTGGGTCAATAGCGTAGACATTTCGAGAAAAAAAAAAACGTTTGCTAATTTTTTTTTAAGACAAAGACTAAGAAACATATTTTTTTAGTATCATTTATAAAAAAAATCGGTTTTGTATATACTCACATTAATATACATTTTCAAAATTTTCATAAATTTGATTCTGGTATAATCTTTTCAATTCTATATTTTGCAGTCAAAGCGAATAGAGATTTTATACAAATTTTTCGTGTATTTGTGACACGAATCCGAGTTATTTAAATTTCAGTACATGAATGTAGTAGTTTCAGTCGTGTGTAACAACTGTACGGGCTCGCTATAAAGGACAAGGATATTTCTGAGAATAGCCGTATTACTTGAATACTTAGAATCGAGAGCCAAGTCCGAATTAGATACGTCTAGACATATCTCTGCATCAGCTGACTCCTTGTCAAAAGAATGTCGCTTGAGCTCATTTCATTTGTGTTCTAATTCTGCCTCTTTGTAGTAATTTCATCCCAATTCATTAGTCGAGTCTTGGATTACTAACAAATTTGAAATTATAACGAACTAGTTAATTCCTGCAGACTATTCAGACAGACAAAGACTCTTACAAACCCGATTAGGCCTTCCACGGCAGCGGCTCAAGCCTAGGTTCGATCCCTCGGTAGGGAGCCCTTCAGTGCGTTCCTTGCGCGATACAGTGACACACAAATATACATCACCGCTACAACGCTACACGGTCACCCCCACACACGTGCACGCCTACACGCTTACACATGAAAGTGGAAGGGTTTACTTTTTTTTCCCTTATCGAACTGAAAAACTCTCAATTTTCCGATAATATATATGGAGGAGTTGTTGAGGCGTGTATGCTTGGTACACATATACGTTTCAACAACTCATACATATATAAATAGTTAGCTAGGTTAGCTAAGATAGGTCGCGATTTAGCATGCAACAGGCAACAGCCAAGCCGAGGTGTGTCGTGCACCCTTGAGCTGGTCGCCAAAATAAAATCGGGTGAGTGCCTTAAGCGCTCGCCTTAGTAGTCCGGTGAAGCTGTTAAGACCTTGCTGGGTCAATAGCGTAGTCATTTCGAAAAAAAAAGACTTACAAAAATGATTCCCGTGTAAAATATACTGCCGCTTGCATGTTCATCTATATTTGTATCGTTATATAAACTAGTGATACCCGCAACTTCGTCTGAATTATTTATTATCTAGAGAATGTATTTTCTGTATAAAGGAAAAATATAAGCACACCGCTTGCCCTGTTTCCCAACTGCAATTAAATATATTGCAATTAAATATACTGAACGCGTAATGCTTATAATATTTTACTTTTTTAAAACTGTAATAAGTTTCTATTAAATTAATATATTATAATAATTAAATGTGTTTTTAGATAATAACCAAGTGTGTAAGAAGTAGAAGTCAAAAAATATTTGAAATTTATCCAGTAGTTAATGTGTGGTGCGCGTACAATGGTCTACCTATATAATTTTATTTTATATCATACAGCGCACAGTAGGGTAGCTCTAATATTGCTGGCTTTTTTCAACTTATCATATTCTTATTGGCAATTTAAACAATACCTATATAAATGATATCTTAATTGTTATCCTGATCTAGCTATATTACTATTGTTTCATTGAAATCCTGTCAGCAGGTTTTACGTGAAAGTGTTCCAAATATCCATCCATACACACTAACTTTCTCATAGAGTGCTTATTTTAAAATAAAAAGCAAACTATGACCTATTCCAGGTCAAAAGTCATTTTAATACCATGTTTTATTAAAATCCGTTCGGTCATTTGAAAGTGATCGCTTGACAAATACTTCCAAATAAACGTATTTTCATATTTGTAAAACTCGTGTATGTTAAACTCTTCTCATGTAAATAGTTCTGTCGTTTCATCAGAAATATGTGTTTTATCTGAATTTATTGTGAATTGTGTTTTATGTATTGTAACTTTCACATTACTATTTAATTACTGTGATCGTGTGTGCAAACCACAATATCTACGCATATTTGGGTAATCATAATGCGTTCGTTATCACTTCATCCACAATACAATATATGACTTGCTTCTATTCTACTGTTCTACCGCATCGCTTTAATGTCGTCCGTTAAGACACCCGGCCGCCGAATGTGACTCGATTTTTTTGTTTTTTCTTTTGTATTGCTTGGATACACCACCCACGAGTTAGTTGTTGCAACGAATGTTAAGGTACGCGATGGTGGATCTATAACCATATTATACTGTTTCAAAATGATCAAATATTATATTTTGTATCCGCGACTTCGCAATGCTAACCACGGAACGGAACCTCGGAATCAGTACACTGTAGATGAAAAATGTAAAAATCCTATGGCCCTTTTTTAAAGCTTTTTGTGTAGCGTAACAAAAAGATATACTTTCGTATTTACACATGAAATTAATATCATCGGCATTTGATTGTCACTTTGATCCACATTTCAAAGACAACAGTCTCGATTACCTATTGAACGGAAAAAAAATTACCGACGCCGAAAAGATAACCCTGAAATAGACATCCGCTCTTTATAATGTCGATTCCGACAACCCGCTGAACGATAGTTCCCATTCTCATTAACAACTCCGGATAGATTTCTTCGAGGACGTTGTGACTTCGCCGCGGAATCGAGTCGTAAAAGTTCGGGTCCGCTCGTAAATCCCGAACGGTTCGGGGTGAAGTGCTCTGTCAAAATAGGGAATAAATTAAAAAAAAAGTGCGCGTAGCGGTTCGTTTTTCGGGGTTCATAAAAAAATTTGCGGTCGATGACCTTTATTCCTTCAATTACACTGGTCTGCAAAAAAAATAATTATCTCCTTGTTTTAATGCATGAATTTATCATATTTTGTGCTCTAAACACGGAATGTGACATACAATTAAGTACCACACGTAGATTTCCAATATAATATTTATTTAATTAACAAACAATATTATTAAAATATCAATTATCATAACGAAATGAAAAAATATTACGGTCTAAGTTTTACAGTGAAAAATCCTAAATTATAGTCACAAAACGAATAAATATTGGTCAGCTATCTCATTATATGGTGAGAAAATTTGTTATTTTGTGATTGTTTTCCTTTTCATCGTTTCTATTGGAGTTTCTCTGCGAATTGACCAACAGAAATCAGCAAGTATTGCTGCTGACTATTTCCCACTGTAGCGTTTTTCAATCTGCATTATATCCTGATAAAACCTTTCACCATGCTCATCTGATACGGCTCCAAGATTTTCAGGAAAGAAACCTAAGTGAGAGTCCAAAAAATAAATCTTCAGTGACGTATTGCATCCTAAAGCTTTATAAGCAGAAAGAAGCTTCCGAATGATTTGTCGGTAGTTCTCACTTTTTGCATTGACAAGAAAATGATGACAAACTTCCACAAAAGCCTCCTAAGCTCTTTTTTTTGCTTCGCTCAACTTCGAATCAAAAGCTTTATCTTTCATCAGCACACGTAACTGCGGACCGGTTTTTGGGGTGTAAGGGATGTCGAGTAACATCTTAAGACTTGAGACACCCAAGCCAACCTCACCTGCACGTGGTGCACCCTGCTGATCAACGAACGAGGCAATGGCGATAGCGGGGTGGTAGGGTTTTACAGCCCGACTGGGTCGCAACCACCATGTACATGGCGAAAAAGTCATAGTGACTCGCATTTGCGCGTCGCGTTTCGGGATCAGCCTGTACATATCCAGTGACTTTCGTCATTATGGCCGGCATGACAGCGGCGGCTGACGATGGATAATCTGTCTCTCCGTGGTCGCCACTGTTTTTGGATTCTACTATGCTTACCATCAGGCATAGTGCAGTCACTTTGTCGTGCTTCGATAAAAAAAAACCTACAAAAATTCCTTCCTTCAATTTTGCGTCACTGATTCGAGGAAATTTTGTTTTTAGATATTGAAAACCTGCACCATCTTTATTCATAGATTTCACAAAGTTTTTTCATGAGTCCCAACTTTATGTGAACTGGTGGGAGAAAAATTTTCTCACTTGTCACTAAAGGTTTCTGAGACACATTTCTAAGCCCAGGAGTTAAACTTTTTCTTAGTGGCCAAGTTTTTATTTTATAATGTTTTTGTCTTGCATGATTGTCCCACTCACAAAGAAAACAGCAAAACTTTGTGTATCCTTGTAACCCAGTGAGTATAGCGACGACTTTTAAATCATCACAAACATATACACTTGTTTGTATATACACTGTAGAAATTAAAAACAAAATCATATAAAATATCTAGACGTGATGGAAAAAATCAACCAACGGGGATAGATTCAGAACATTTGAATCGTAATATTTATGACAATTTTTTTTAAAGGAGGATTTCATTGCAGACCAGTGTTATATACGTTACATTCAAACCTCGGAGTTCTAATGCTTAATTGACTACTGAATTCTCAGAGATAATTTGAAATCTTAGTCAAATCCTTAATAATAATATATAAATAATAATAATAATAATATAAGTATTCTTCGACAACCAATTTTCTATTAGATTATTACTACCATTCTTGAGTAGGTATTGATAATACAATTCTCTTACGATTATTTCACAGAACTAACAAGATGGTTACCGTTTACGTTAGAACTTTCTAGGAGATTTTTGCGGTAAGTCAGAATCCATACTCCGTGGTGTTATTTCCCACGTCTCTTATACACGATAGCAAAAATATTTTACGTAAAACACCACCATTATTACAAAGTATAGAGCCTAATAACATAAGATTACGAATAAAAAGCAACTACATTATACTTTAAAATACCACCAATACTTCTTAATATAATATTTATGTGTTATAAATTAATAATGATAATATATTTCAATTATACGGACCGAAAATTGAATTTATTTGAAGGTTTGCCCAATGATTTTAGTCAAACCTAGGATAAGCCAGTCATTCCGGGAAGAAACTGCATATCAACTTCTAACTATAACATATACACATGAGTAATAACTTAAGTTATACACTTTTTTTAATTACATGCATTTTTAATTATACGTACAGTCTGCTCGAAACTTACAGGCCTCTGAATAACGCCCCAAATATATATTTAGGTATAGTCAGTGGCGGTTTTGCAATCTTAGCCGCCAAACGCCTCAGGCCAAGTAGTAAGTACCATCCACCACTTTCTCAGCACCCATCATATTGAGTACATAATGAATTTAGAATATTTACGTACTTTGAATTATTTCTCGCTATCATCAGTGAATTTTTGTCATGATTAGCCGTCTCTAATATCTGGCCGCCCTAGGCCTGGGTCATCTGGGCCTTAGGGCAAATCCACCACTGGGTATAGGTACAGCATAAGTATAACATCCAGACAACTTAAGTATTAATAAATACCAATTTTAGATTGGTATAATAATGTTTTATGTTTCTTTCATATAATACTTTTGGCTATTTAACTCTCAAGCCCAAACTTACAGCTATATTCAGAGTGGTCAAAAGGACTAACGAAAACTGTATAGCATACAAGATACCCTTCGCTAGTTATATGTATTGAACACGAAAACGACTTCACTGATTTTTATTTTATTTAAAAACGGGTTTAAAAGTGTAATTTACTCTGAAACGATTTTAATGAAATTTTGTATATAGTTTGATTACTATATTCCACAAAGATGACTAAAAATTATAGGAATGAAGACACTATTCATGCAAAACAGACACGCAAGGAACGGTGTGTACTAATTAATATAATCTTAGACCTTAAAAATCTAAGTTGTCATTTTGTTTATTTTTTCTACCTGTACATACGTAATGTAGTTCGACAACTAAAAATATTTTAATCGGGGTTATCACTAGTGCAGTTTTTATGTAATTTTATTATACAGAATATGCAAGAAATGTAAGGTAGCTTCTATAAGCATATTTAGATACATTTTCGCGTTTATCAAACATTTAAATTGAAAAAGAAATTATCTGTAAAATCTATTATACTATTGAGACGGTAAAATTATTTAATCTACAATACGGTGCATCTTATTTAACATCTGTAAATTTTGTCAATTTATAGTAAATCTCGCGTTAATCTCGAAGCTGCTAAAATTTGTTTCTTAATAGAACACTGGAACGGGGTACAAAGCTTCGAAACTCAACCTAAAGTTTTTAAATTAAAGGGAAATTAATCCTAAGCGAAATTCGTAGCTCTTGAGGATTAACGCAAGAGCAAATGGCATTTAATTGTACCCCAGAACGCTTTCCCGAGTGAACGAACTCAAGCGCGGCTCGAAGCCCGAACGTGTCTTGGCTTGCGCTGTTCTATATATAAATTCGAACGCCGTGAGGGCGCTCGGCTCCCCCCTTCTTTTGTTCCTATTTTGAAATTCAAAAAATAGATCTGAAGGGTGTTTCGGGATGCGCATGAGTCAGTGAGGGACGGCGCGCCAGCGCGTGCGCTGTAGCCGACGCGGGAGTTTTGACACTACGAATACTTTTTCTTTTTTTTTTGTATAGTGGCCAGTGGCATAGTTAAATCAGTACCATATAATTTATAATAATTAATGTGGTTTGTGACTGTGTTTGGTGCTCGGGAAAAATCTAAAAGGAATTTACGTATGTATTAGTTTTATTTTTAGATTATACTACTAATTGGTGAAACACGTGGATATTATGGCTCTTTATATAATGAATGGTATGAATAAATGAGTAACGTTTAATTTAAGAGTTAATTTATAACCATATTCATAGACTAAATCGAATTAAATATTTTTTGAAATATTTTGAACAATTCATAGTCGATAAAAGTTACAAAAAAAAAAAACCTATAGCAGCATATTAATCAATTCTCTTACCACCTCCATACTTTGGCGCCTTTGGTTTATACTATTCATTTTACATACATCAATACTCCATATTAAGTCATTTTTATCCTAATATGAAAAATACTTCAATACTATAAGAAAAATCAGTTTAATTTTTCCGCATTACATACAAAGCGTGTTCGTAATGAATTCTACTGAAAATGTAAATTCTACATCAAAAGGATTCCTTGGTATAAAATTTCGATCACGATTTCTATGTAACAGCGAGTATATAGAAGTTCTAGAGCATAATAAAGTATCTGTATATAAAATACTAACCGTGCCTTCGAATATATCATTCGTTAGTTATTGTTCGCTACTTTACTCGCGTGAAAATGCTTTCCATATTCCTCAGAAACTGCATCCTATATCTAGATTACTTATTAACTATATTTTTAAATAAACACTTCTTTACACGATGTGAGCGATGTTTTTTTGCAAGCATAGGGTTTTTCTTCATGACATGGGAGTGTAAGGGGTGTCGAATAACATCATAAGACTTGAGACACCCAAGCCAACCTTACCTGCATGTGGTGCACCCTGCTGAATAACGAATGAGGCAATGGCGCAAGCGGGGTGGTAGGGTTTTACAGCCCGACTAGGTCGCAACCACCATGTATATGGCGAAAAAGCCCGTAATAGTGATTCGCTTCTACGGGTCGCGTTTCGGGATCAGCCTGTGTATATCCAGCTTATTACAGGCCGGCATGATAGTGGCGACCGGCGATGGACAGTGTGTCAATCGGTGGTCGCTATTATTTTTGGATTGTACTGTGCTTACCACCAGGCATAGTGCGGTCACTTTGCCGTGCTACAATAAAAAAAAAAAAAAAAAAATCTAGTGAGCGTGACTGACTGTATTTCGCTAGCGCGGCTTGCGTCACACTAGCTGTACGTAGTATAATGGCCTGTGTTATTAATTAATTAATAAAATGTATAATGATGTATATAATTATTGTTCAAAGTGCCAATAGACGTGAAAAACAGACTATTGTGAATGATTTCAGTTTACAAATTATGAAATTTAGATGATTCTTACCATTATTGATTTAAAAAAGGAAAAAGATCACAGTTATTCCATTGTCTCCAGTTTTCACTTCTATCGGCAATTTTTATGACTGCCTCGACTTTTCTTTTATTGACATTTTTTTATTGCTTTACCCTTAACCCTTAGTATAGCCTTATATATGAAATTGAAGAATTATTTCGATAAAGGATTAAATTTAAATGCTATTATGATGTTTTTTACGCGTTCACTCCTAAACTTCTTACTCAAAAATGATTAAAAAAATAAAAACAAAAGCTAGTGTGACAGAAACGGATTAATAATATGTTGAGGAGGCGATAAAACAGCGTCCACGTCATGGTTATGATTTGATCGATCTATCTAGGAAAAATAATAGAATAAAACGTTAACCGATAGAGAAATACAACACTCACTATAGTTACGACGCATTATAGGTAGGTGTAACTTTTTTTTTTTTTACCTGGGGAAATCCCTTATCGATACCCACCCTCCCTGGGGAGAGGGTGGGTTATGTCCGACTCGCACGGACTAAAACCCCACGGTGTACGTCTTCCGCTGTTGTTGGGGCGGCACGAGATCTCTATAGACTTCATCGTGCCGCCCCAGCGGTGTGGCCCAGCGGCAGACTGTACCCGCCAGGCCTCGTCTTGTAAGGAGACAGCCGGGTACACACCGGCCGTCTCCTTCTCGTCTGCCGGACCTGTGCAATGGAAAGGTGGGGCCCCAGCCCCACCCGTCCCTAGGTCCGGCTACGGTGGCGGGAGGAGGTGGTCAAACTGCCGCCTCCTCCTGCCTGTCCTCCTTTGGCGGAGATGGCCGCTTAGCGGATCGTTCTCGCGAACCCTCTCCGCCGCCTCCTTCTGCGAGACGACTTCCTCGCAGAAGGAGGCAACTGCGTTCCAGACATCCTCGCTACCGAGCATGGCCGCGACCACGCTCGGCAGCGAGAGTTTCTCTGCTACCGCCGCAGCCAGAATGCGGCGCTGCTCCTCCCACGCAGCACACTCAGACAAAGTGTGCTGCGCGGTGTTCGGGTCAACGCCGCACTCGTGGCATACGGCGGTCGGCTCTCTGCGCGCTATTCGGTGCAGGTACCAACCGAAGCACCCGTGCCCAGTCAGCACCTGCACCAGACGGAACGTCAGGGAGCCCCATCTTCAATTACACCATTCCAGCAGGACCGGGCGGACGACGTCGATTGTATATTTACCGTACTGCGTGTCCACCAGGTCCTGCTTCCACCTCTCCATCATCGCACCTCTTTCTACCTTCCTCCTCTCCTCTATTTCCCTGGGAGCTGGAAGCTCCACTGACCGCTTTTTGGCCGCCGTAAATTCGTAAACGGCGGCCAACACTTGCGCCTCCAGCTCCCATGGAAGGGAGCCAGCCAGCACCATGGCTGCCGACGCGGACACCGTTCGGTACCCTATAGGTAGGTGTAACTAGCCCAACTGACTGAGCAAGTATGCTCATCATCTAGTCATCGGTCACCTTTTAAGACATCGAGATACATAAACAGACTATAGTTAAAACGAATTATCCGTAGGTGTGACTAGCCCAACTGTCTGAGCGAGTATGTCCAGCATCTAGTCATTGGTCGCCTATTGAGACATCAAGATACATAAACAAACTATAGTTACGAGGAATTATCCGTAGGTGTGACTAGCCCAATTGTCTGAGCGAGATTGGCTAGTATCTAGTCATCAGTCGCCTTTTAAAAAGCATCAATATACACAAACAGCCGATACCACCACATCGGAGTGAATAATGAACAGCCGATAACTTTAACCAATAGCCTTTGAGGTCATTAGTAATACCCCTGATATAGTCAATAGTACGGTATCACAGTTCAATAGTGGCTGCCCGGATAAAATGCGAATAAGTCTGTTTGATACGCGTTTATTCCTAAACCTCTTGAGATTTTTTCAGTTCGATAAGGGAAAAAAAGTAAACCCTTCCACTTTCATGTGTAAGCGTGTAGTGTGCATGTGTGTGGGGGTGATCATGTAGCATTGTAGCAGTGATGTATATTTGTGTGTCACCGTATCGCGCAAGCAATGCACTCAAGGGCTCCCTACCGAGGGATAGAACCTAGGCTTGAGCCGCTGCCGTGGGAGGCCTAATCGGGTTGTGTTAAATCCTCCAAAGCTCTCTGTAATAATATTCAGTTATTTTAACACTAAAATATACGAGAAAATATATATGAGATGCATTTTAAAATATGCATAAACCACAATGCACTCGGTTGAAGCGGTCAATCGGTTATTCAATGTATTTCATGCGATTTCACATTTAGAATCGCTTCAATTTAAAAATGTATGCTGAACGTCAGTCAATATATTGCGTGATGGCGCCAATTGAACTGACCTCATTTGAAATTTCAACATAAAATTTATAACAATTCGTTTTTCATTTCGTATTCATTTTCATCGTTATTGTTTCACAATGAGTTAGTGAGACGGATGATGCAGTGGTTTCGCTGAATTTTGTGAGTTGGAATCCACAATATTTCATTGTATTATCATTGTCTATCTGTCTATTCACGATAAACTCGAAAACTACAGAACGCATTTTCATGCGGTTTTCCCCTGTAGATAAAGTCATTCAGAAGGAAGGTTTAGGTCTATAATTTGTCAAGGGTTTTTTTTGTTATCGGGGCGGGACAATGTCCGCTTAGCTGGCTAGTTTTTTAATATAATTATATTATTATTATATAATATAATTTCTTAATACAGGAGCACTATTTAAAGCCACGTGAAAGTGAATTCATACTGAACGAAGCCATATAACTTTAACTTTGGTGGTCCTATATAAAGTTATAGGTACAAGCCTTGGTAATATTGTGACAGCTTTAAAACTTCGTTATGAAATTTGCGTTTATCCGTCAATTTAGCTCGATATTAATAAGCGGGGTTGCCGGCCGGCCTCGTTTTGCTGAATGTTATTAATTCTGTCTGTACGAACACAGTACAAATGAGTCAGTAACAAAACTCTGTACATTCGAATTTATATTTAATTAATAATCAGTTTAATGTAGCCTGCCTTGAAATACTCTAAAAGACTTTAAAGAAAATTATAGTGTTATTGACAATATTTAAATTTCAGAAATTATAAATATTGAAATTATTAATATTAGTGTGTTTTTATATCTATTGGCACTCGGAGCAATAAAGTCTGTTGATCAATGAAATGTATGATAAGTTGCAAAGTATCAATATTACATATACACAATATGCTATACTTCCCTATACTACGCAAAACGGTTGTTCATGACGTGACGCGTAATCAGATCTTTTTTTTTTCGATCTGACTACTCTATTGACCTAGCAAGGTCTTAACAGCTTCACCAGACTACTAAGGCGAGAGCTTAAGGCACTCAGCCGATTTTATTTGACAACTGGCTCAAGAGTACACACCTTGGCTTGGGCTGTTGCCTGATACATGCAATTCGCGACCTATCTGAGCTAACCTAAGCTAAGCTAACTATTCATATATGCATATATGAGTTGTTGAAACATATATATATGTGTACCAAGCATACATACCTCAACAACTCTTATATATCGTATCGGATAATTTTCTAAACTATTTCAGTTCGATAAGGGAAAGAAACAAAACCTTTCCACTTTCATGTGTTAGCATGTATGCGTGAACGTGTATGGAGGTGATATCTGTAATGTCGCAGTGATGTAAGATTGTGTCACTGTATCGCGCAAGCAGCACACCTAAGGGCTCCACACCGAGGGAACGGACCTAGGCTTGAGCCACTGCCGAGGGGGCCTTATCTGGTATTAGAAATTTATCTCCAACCAAAAATAACTTTTAACGCGCGTAAAGAAGTTTTCAGTCCAATAAATAAATAATGAAGTATGACGTCACGATAACCGTTAGCTCACTGCCTCTCATTGTACTATGTCAGTAGGATCCGACGTAAAAACGTGGCCGCTGAATCAACCGAGAGCTGTGTGAGAACACTTCAATTCCCTCAGCGATAGCATTAACGTGAACTCTTTTTGGCACGTTTTAGTGAAACCGATGATACGTGTTTACGTTACGTATACATAAGTGTGCACCTTTACGACGTAGCGTTACCTTTCGGCTTACGTTACGGTTTGCGTTTAATTTTACTGACTGTTTCATAAGGGAAAATGTTTTTAGAGTGTTTCTATGTTTCTACTAGATTTTGATCCGTGCCTTCATTCGCATTAGTGTAATTATTTTGTAGGTGCATTGAGCGGTATTTTTGGCAGCAGATAAATTTATAAGTTCGCGTCATGACATGCCAATAAGCATGAACGGCTGTATTGTGCTTGCGCGCCTTGCGTTTTACTAACTACGTATAGGGGCCTATGTACATCTATATAGATATTTTTTATGGAGTTTGCCAAAGTCGCTTTGACCCACCGCTATAGATGTTTCACATCAATAAAATTTACTTTTACAAACTTTTCGATATTATACTATTTGCAAAATTCTTCAGGTATTTATTATTCTTTAAACAATCTCAAATGTTTTATTAACGCATTAGGGTGGTAAAGCCATGCTGAAGCTATTATTAGTTATAGCATGAATGTGTCGGCTCGAAAACCGACGTGAAGATCTAAAGTAACTAACAGTGCTTGCGTCGTTGCGTTTCTTTCGATCAGTGCGAGCGCCGGAGGCCCATTTCCCATCCTCTCCCCTCTCCCCTCTCCTCTCCCTCTGCTCTCCTTCTGTCCTCTCTTGTCCCCAACGCCCATTTCCCTCATCCCCCAAAACACGGGCTGGCAACGCATTTGCGACACCCCTGGTGTTGCTAGTGTCTGTGGACGGCGGTGATCGCTTAACATCAGATGACCCGCCAGTTAATTTGCGTCCTACATGATATATAAAAAGACATTATATTAATTATTCTGATGTATAAATGATCTGTGATAGATGCGTTAAGTTATGAGATTCGCCTACACATAAAAGCAAAGAGTATTGGTATAAAATACATAAAGCATAAAGTATGTAATGAAAATGGATCTAAATTAGAGGGAAAAATTATGACATTAACCGTTCTTTGTATTAAAAAAATACTACATACGTAATAATATTACTACGTAATATTTACGTAAGCAAAAAATGTAAGTATCACAGGTTTCATATAGGCTTAAAGAAGTCAGTAATATATTTACAAACTCCCTGGAGTAATTTCGGAGGAAACTTTACTATCATCCGTTCGTTGGTAAATTATCTGCTAAATTCTACTACAGAGAGATATAATCCTACTTTGTGGTATAATAGAATTGTTAGAAATAATAATAAAGAGTTTTAGTATCCGTATATAGAGGATTTGTTAAGTAGACGAAACGTGTGAGTGAAATTCCACAATAGTTGCGTAAATATTTGATTAAAATTATTTAATACACACACAGATTAAGATATTATGAATACAGATCCTTTATTGAATTCAGTATCCCAGAAATCGCATAAGAAATTCTAATGAGTTAGTATGAACGGATACATAGTAAAAATCAGTATGTCTTCCGATGAACCAATTTAAATTGTCAGAACCAATAAACTATTTCCAATGATATCATCTGATGAAAGAGATACAAGTACTGTCTTCTACAGTCGGGATATAGTTTGTTTCCTCTTTCTTCTATCTAAAATACATATTCTATATCTCTTATATTTGCCGTACCGTGAAACTGTGGAACTTCCTATAACATGGGATCCTTCAAGCGTAACGTGAAGAGACATTCGAAGGCCGGCATGACAGCGGCGACCGGCGTGGGACGGCGTGTCTCTCCGTGGTCGCCGTAGCTTTTAGATTGTACTGTGTTCACCATCAGGCACAGTGCAGTCACTTTGCTGTGCTACTAAGACGCATGGCAGATGTGAGACATCGAAATTGTTCGAATCGAAAGGATCTCAAATTACACTAATAGGTATACGAGCTCGGTCCCGCAAGAGAAATTACGCGTCGTCACCACTCCAACAATCAAGTTTACCCGCGCCTATAGATGTTTCATGTCAAAACGATTTTGTAACATTCTTTCATGGGTGCTCCGCTCTTATTAATCTTAGAATGATGATGTATATATAATACTCTTGCCTTTCTCGATAAATGAGCTATATAACACTGAAATAATTTTTCAAATCGGGCCAGTAGTTCCTGAGATTACCTCCCACAACCGCACAAACCTTACTTCTTTATAATTCTAGTATAGATGATAGATTTTTGTATATCTGAAATTGACCAAACACTATAAAAAATTTCACAAGTGTTTTTCATTGAAATAAAATCGTACTATATATTGCTATAAGTCACCACTAGATAACACTAATTTCTATTTTATGTTTATTAGGCTACAAATTGAAATTTAACGGAGACGAAATCACTTTTTTTTTTTCGAACTGATTACGCTATTGACCTAGCAAGGTCTTAACAGCTTCACCAAACTACTAAGGCGAGCGCTTAAGGCGCTCAGCCGATTTCATTTGGCCAACTAGCTCAAGGGTGCACGGCACACCTCGGCTTGGCTGTTGCCTGTTGCATGCCAACTCGCGACCTAACTTAGATAACCTAGCTTATTCATATTTTGAGTTGTTGAGACGCATATGTGTACCAAGCATACAACCCTCAACAACCCCTCCATGTATTTTTTATCGGAAAATTAGAGTTTTTCAGTTCGATAAGGGAAAAAATAAAACCCTTCCACTTCCATGTTTAAGCGTGTAGGCGTGCACGTGTGTGGGGGTGATCGTGTAGTGTTGTAGCAGTGATGTAAATTTTTGTGTCACTGTATCGCGCGAGCAGCACACTCAAGGGCTCCACACCGAGGGAACGAACCTAGGCTTGAGTCGCTGCCGAGGGGGACCTAATCTGCTAAACCGAGACGAAGTCACAGACAGTTGTTAGTGTATTATAATTATTAAGTCCCTTATTTACTTGTCCCAATACTGATCGGAGGATTTATCGCGGAGGATAGTCTGTCACTATAGTTTGCTACATCATCCAACATGTGTAAAGGGTATTTAGAAAAACATATTTTTTCAATAAATTATTAACAACGCCGTAAACACAGGTTAACTGTAGCGAAGTAAAAAAAATATGTAAAAAAGTAAGTACGCATTTATGACCACAAGATAGAAGTGAAACGCTTATAAATACTGGAGCCGAATAAACCTCGATCCGAGCGTGATAGTTTATTTTCGTTTACTATTTGGAACGAATACAAAATACATTTAAAGAAATATTCACTTCAAAAAAACATCCTTAACGATCAGTTTCAGTTATGACTAGCTGTGCCCGCAACTTAGTCTGCATAGTACTTTATGTGAAAAACAACGATTTATATAGTCATCTGAACAGATTCTGTGTTAGTACAAAAAAATTAAATACTTGATTTAAAAAAAGTTTCGTACGAAATGCACCGCGCTCGCCCGAAGCAAGATCGCGTTATCCTTTTTTCTCAAGTGTAACCTTACCTAACCAAAGCGAGACAAAAAGCAAGACAGCGAACATTCACCGAGAGATCTTTTTAAAGCAAGCGTTCAAAACGTGTTAACTTTTTTGTGTTAACACCAATTAAGTCCATTTATTTATCTATTATTCTCTAGTACTTAAATAGCGTCGTCATTAAAAGTACAATAATTTCTGATAGACTGAACCGATTTTAATGAAACAACGACTAGATGTTACTCGAAGATACGCTTTATGAAGAGGTTTTTTATATAATATAGGAGGCAAACGAACAGACGGGTCACCTATTGTTAAGTGATCACCGCCGTCCATAGACACCAGCAATCCCAGAGGAGTCGCAAGTGCGATACCAGCCTGTGTTTGGGGATATTGAGAGAAATGGAGAGGGGTTAGAGTAAAGGGAAAGGGAGAGGGGGAGGGAGATGAGTCTCCGGCGCTCTCACAGACTGAAAGAAACGCAACAATGCAAGCACTGTTACTTCACGTCGGTTTTCTATGAGAGGGTGGTGCTACCCCGGACAAGCCGACCCATTCATGCTGAAACCAATAATAGCTTCAGCGTGGCTCTACCGCCTACATTTTTTTATCAGGTTTTATCAATAACGTAGTATTTAACAGTGATGTGTGTTTACACAAACAGACAAATAAACATTTCTAAAATTAACTTAAATATATTTTATAACAGACTTAGACACCTGCAACATTTTTTTTATACAAAAACATAAATAGTATAGACACGTTAGATTTACATTCTTATTTGTAGTCCGGTGAAGCTGTTAAGACCTTGCTAGGTCAATAACGTAGTCAGTTCGAGAAAAAAAAACATTATTATCATTTTTATTTATTTATTTATAAGACAACAAGTGTCCATAAAAACAAAAACATATTATATACCAATTACTAATACATAAATTGTGGTAGTAAGTTTAAAAATAAAATTAACTAACTATATTAATATGTGTTATTATGTGTATATATTATTCTATCCTTATACACTATCTCTGAGTTTCGTAATTAAGCCATAACTCCGTATTCAATCCATTCAACGACGCAGCTTTGAAGGATATATATTTAAAATAAACGGACACGATGTAGAAACACAAGATATTTACTCAACCCCCTGTATAAACAAAGGGTCGTCCCTGACGAAGTAACCGTAACATTCCGCTATGATATTCAACATCGTACCTATTTGCCGTTGCGTGGTATGAAGCATAATAAGTCATGAAATTCCTGTAACGTCCCTACACACTCTATTCAGTGATGCGTGGTAGACCTTTGTATAAACTTGTATAATAAACTTTAAGTCATATAAACAGAACGTATATACATATTGTGACAAACTATTAACACCCCGTGACTTTGTTCGACTACAATCTTCACTGCATACTATAAAACAAAAATCCTCTGCCATGTCTGTCTGTACGTTCGCGATAAACTCACATACTACTACACAAAGTCACCTGTAGATAAAATGATTCACGAGAAAAGTTTAGGTTATAATTTGTCAAGATTTTTTAAATTATAGGTTTGGAACAACGGCCGCCGTTTTATATGTAATTCTCCTGTCCGTATGACTGAACTCCTCCAAAACGGTTGGACCGATTTTGATTACCTTTGTTTGCGTGTGTTCCAGTGGATTCGATTTATATTCACAATGGGACCCGGTAGGTGGTGCCGCGGTTGACTTTTAGGATTTTTTCATTATCACGGTGGGATTAATTCTATAAACTTAATAATAAAAAATATATAATACCTAGTGGTTAGTTACCGTAGTCGGTAATCGGTTAAATTAGAGTTTACCAATATACAAATATCCATGTCTATATTTATGTATATGGAAAACTAGCTTTTCCAATTGCTTCGCTCGCGTTATTATAGATTGTATATTATTTTAGGCTACCAATCTTCTAGATTATTACTGCCATTGTCGAGTTGGTATAATAAAGTAATTTGCGAATGAACAAGTGAATTGGCTCAAACAAGTTTTGATCAAATATTAAGTACTTATCTAAAAAGAAAGTAAAGGTATTTAGACCACGCAGCCAAGCCATACGTCATTTCGTAATTGACAATTCTGAAGTTTCTTTTTTTTTATATTCGACTGGTACGCGCTTGGCCATAATCTCACTTGATGATAAGTGACGATGAGACCGACGATGTATCACGCATATCCACTTGGTGCCTATTCTATTACTCTACTCTTGAAAACTCCCAAGTTATAAGATGTCGGGAATACAGACACCGGGAGTGAATTCCACTCCTTAGCCGTACGTTCAATGAATGTGGAAGCAAATCGCTTTGTACAAATTACGGGAATATCAACCACGTGAGGGACAGTGGAATTATATTATGTAATTCCTGTGCACACTCTCCAAAGTGTAACCTATAAAACACTGAGAGAAACCCACTTTTCCACGATGGTCTAAACTGAGCATTCTTGTGATAATCTCTATTTTCTGACATGACGGTGAGTTCCTCGTTAGAACTTTCCAGGAAGCTTATGCGGTATCTCAGAATTTATGCTACGTGGTTCATTTATCATTCACTCCATTTGTGAACAATAACTGAACTGAATTACGTTAAATACAATCAATATTATAAAATATGGAGTCTAATAGCACAAGATTAAGAATAAAATATGAAAACCTATATATAATAAACATGTTAGACTAAGATGCCGCCATAAACACTAATATATGTATGTATGAAAAGTGTATGTCCCCATACTCTACTGATATTTAGGCGTAATATCTTAACAAAGAAACTCACATTTTTATTTGTAATATAACTAATTGATAAATTAAATTATTTTAATGGTATATCTTTTCCGTAATGTTGGCATTGTCATGCTGTGTTTGACACGGTTCTATATTCATTTGTTTACCGCAACTCCGTCGAGCCGGATTTTGGCACGGACATGAAATCCAGAGAATGTCTCCACTCGGTGATGTGTGAAATGCGGTTTGGTTACACAACAACTTGAATTAAGTGACGTATTCATGTTTATTTTGTTTACATTAAATAACTTGAACTTACGTTTGTGGTTGTTATTTTCAGTGAACACTTCTTTAGACGCGTTGAGCGGTATTTTTTGACAGAGGATAAGTTTATAATCTCGCGTCATGACATGCTAGTAAGCATGACCGTTGGTATTGCGCTTGTGCGACTCGTATCAGACTAGCGACGCATAGTTTCGCAGCCTGTGTATATCTAATATTGATATTTTGTTTTGGAATTGTTTAACCCTTTGCAGTACTTTGACTTTTTTCGTAAGCTGGATTCTAGAAAATCCGAAAACTGAATTACAACTTAAAACAAAATTAACGCTTCATTCTCAATATTGATATTTTGTTTTGGAATTGTGCAACCCTTTGCAGTACTTTGACGTTTTTCGTAAGCTGGATTCGAGAAAGTCCGAAAACTGAATTACAACTTAAAACAAAATTAACGCTTCATTCTCCACGTTAAACTAGCGAAATTATATGAAGAAAGTAATCATTAATTAGACGAACATATTGAAATGAATAAGGCAGTTGAATTGAATTGCCTATTTGCTTCACTAGTAAACTGTTACTGCGTCGAATATCGTACGATGATTTATCACATCTCTAAATTGAATTGTGAATAACCATTACTATCGGTTGTCGGTTACGTTTCATATTCTTATTTTATTATCGAGAAGATTTATTTATCGAATTGTAGCATTATGTCCATTTAGATCGTGATGTCCATACATCGTGGTTGAAGTGTTTTGCGAAGAGATTATGGATTATTTGATAGCGCGCTGGCACATCGCGTTGTCATAAGTTCTAATCCTTGTAACTGAAAGAAACTTATCGTGATGAAACCATAGCATGATGATAAGGCCAAGCCTTTCTGATTAGATACCACCCACAAGTTGAAAATACACCGTCAAGAGCTATTAATGTTTTCCGGCAGCATCATCATCAAATAGTCATTCAAAATTAGACGGGATTGGGTCAGAGACGCTAAAACTTATAGAGTAACAGCTTCTGCTTATGACTTTGTCCACGTTGAATAATAGCTTTGTGCTAACTAATACAAACCGGATGCTCTAAAAAAAACAATTTTGAAACATTTTTCATTGGTGCTCTGCTTCTACTAGTTTTAGCGTAATGATATATAGCCTACTTAGTAAATGAATCCTATTATAGCATTCCTCGATAAATAAGCTATTTAATACTGACAGAATATTTAAAATCGCAGCGGAACATTACATATTTCCATACAAACTTTCATCCCATATGTCCTAATGATATTTTAAATCCTTGAAGGTAAAACTTTAACAAATTCTGAATGTCATATTAATTTATACCAAATCAACAGCCAAAAGAGTAAGTTCTAAACTTATAGCTCTAAAAATGACGATACTTCCATACAACTATTCCCCCCTTTCAACCCCTTATAACCCTTTTTCGCATGTCCTTTCTCAAGCTCTAGACTATCTGTTTTTCAAATTTCATCGAAATTGGTTTAGTGGTTTTGGCGTTAAAGCGCGATAGACATCCAGACAGACCGAGTTACTTTCGTATTTATAACATTAGTAGGGACTAGTTAGGAAGTAAGGATTAAAAAACCTAGAGAAACGCGTCATGACGCGTGACCTCAGATATATTTACAAAAAAAAAAATAGTTAAAGAAAATTTTTTTTTAAACCTTTAGTCGCATTTCGATTACGATTAAATTTATTATCATCAAATGAAGTTATTTGAAAATTTAGATGCAAAAACCAGAGGTAAACATTTCGTTGATTCTATTACTAAATTTGTGATGTAAAATACTACGCCTTTTTCCTCTGGTTATTCTCTAGAAAGAATAACGTTAGGCATAATATGAAAATAATGCTCGTTCTTATCAAGTTTCGACTCGATTACAACAAAAGTGGATCCCGTATACATTTCCATACTATTAAACCGCATTCAGGGAAAATGGAACACGCTCGATCGCAAATGATACTCGACCGGTCTTCGTTTTTATTTTCGAAATTGTTTATTGTAAACAAGAACGAATTGGAGATTTGAGTTTTGCATAATATTTTTAAAAATTGAATAACAATTTAATTTATTTATACAAAACATTATATTTTTTTTACTAGAATTAGAGATATAAGTGTTGTATACATAGTATATACTATACGTATTTATTTTTAAATTAAATCTGTAGCCCAAAGGGTGAATGTATTTCAACACATGAGATATCGTTAGATTCGTCTTAACTGTGTCAGAGATAAGGCGATATAGTTCCAGAAACAGTCTAAACCTGTATATATATTTAATTACCTATCTATTATATTGCCATAAAAAATTTCATTGCATTGGACTGTAGGTATCTACCTATCTATCTACCTACGTTTATTCACTTAGATGTGATACACACGTGTGTTTGTGTTTAGCTATTAATACTTCATAAATTTAATGTTAAATGTCCAATAAGTAAGCCACTGACGGCTCCAACAGTTTATACATTTTGTAACGTGATTACCCGCGACACAAGATTTAGTTCCTAGTGCGGGAATCCATTATTATTTCTATGCCATGTAATATCATTTGTTAAATAAATTCTTTTTTTATGATTTTTTTAAGTATATTGCAGCTTATTAATAATAGTGCCTTGTCTTGCTTTAACGGTTGATATTTTGACAGACGAGTGGCCGTTCACACGTTGTGTATAGTGACAATACTATATCTATATATATATGTATATATAATAGAAATGTAAGTTTAACGTGTCTGTACGTTTTCGATTTTTGTGAAAGAAACTGTTCCAGGTGTCTCGGAATAAGTAATAAAATACGTTTCAAACAATTTTTTTAAATGTCTGTCTGTTTATCCGTCTGTTTCTCTCTGTTTATAGTATCACTGATAAAGTACTGGGTTCACAATAAAACCACATAAAATAAAATCATAAAGCATATCTTCATGAGTAACTTAGTATTTGTTTCATTAAAATTGGCCTATACTATCCAAAGTTATAATAATTTTAATGACGACGCGGCGTAAATACGAGAGAAAAGTAAATAATTATATGAAGTTAATACATTCAGATGACTTTATTCATCACTGTTTTTACATAAGCTTCCACGCGTACGGAGCTGCGGGCACAGCTAGTAGTATATAAAAGTTAGCATGTTAAACTACAATTTCCTTTATAATTCTAATAAATTTCTACACAATCCAAAAGTACATATAAAATACAATATGTTTATATCATTAATGGTATTCTATAAATAACTGCTTTACTTCATAGTAACATTTTTATATCAACACTTTGTTCCCACCGCGTTAAAATGTAGTTGGCACACGTCCAACTTTTCTATACTGCTGGCCCAACGCGACCCCCCACAGGTAACTTACGCAATTCGCTGGGGAAATCATTGAATTAGCATCCGTAATTACTAGATACGGTATCATGCCTTTATTATAACGCAATATGTAAATGAATAATTATTACAGAATTCGAGAAACTGTTTTTTGAATTGTTCAAGCACGCTTACAACTGGAATTCGCAATAAGATTAAGAAAAAAACAAATTGTGTTATATAGCTTCTTTTATGAGGAAGGTTTATCGATTATTTAACATCGCGTTGTCGCTTTTAAAGACCGAGCAATTATCATACAAAATGTACGCTAAGCGATAACGAAATTTCAATACGGGAGTACAAAACAAATAAACCACCTAACAAGAATTGAGCTTAACTCAGAAAAGTTGAACGGTGAATGCCTATGTCAGCGAAGTATCATGATACATGTCGTATTTTTATTCTCGGCTCCCGAGGCAACAGTTGTTTTTTATACTGTATTTACGTAAGTATGTCTTGACTTATTTAAAAAAAAAAAATACTGAAAAGCCGACAAAACTTGTAGGTGTATTTCATTAATATATCAAATTTGAAAAACTCACCTTTTATCTTTGTTTTGGTATTCGCTGCAAAATTATTCTTTGCGAAAACTGATCTAGTATGTTGATAGATTATAATTCCATGTCAAAATTGTTTTTTTTTTTTTAATTTTTCACACCTGTCCAACGTTTTCCGATGGTGTTTCAACTCCGGTTGATTGTTCGTATTAACTGGCAGGTATGGATCGCTATTCTCCTTGGAATTGGGTTGTAGTTAAAAGATTGAATTTGATATTGATTGAGTATTTTTTTAAGCATGACTTCGACTTCATCGACTTGGATTTTGTAAGTTTGGATGGTGAGTAGTGTTATCCAATATCCAATTGATCTCGTTCTCGAATTCGTGCAATAACTCCAACCGAGACTGTAAACGGGATAATAAGACCAAGATCAGGTGTAATAAGTGTCATCTTGGTCTTGCATTTGAGCAACACTAACGGCGAGTTGATAATCACTTCTTTGAATTTTAAAACGAGATTTATCAATAGAATGAAAAATATAGTGAATCCAATAGGTGTTTATCTTCCCATAAGAACGAACACATAATGAAAACGACATAGACTTACTACCTTGGACCTTTTCTTTGGTCTTAGGTATTGAGATAGGACTGTTTATTTACAATAGCTTTGCTTGCTTCGTTCATTTGAAGTGTAATAAAGCTGTCATTATGATTTAAATACAAAAGATTTATATTAGCGTTTTTGTTAGTAACAGCAATTTGTATAATCTGAACAATTGTTTGCTGCATTACATTGGTCCATATTTAATTATTTTCCTAATAGAATATAACATCAAAATATACAGATAGTTATTTGGTTTCGATGTAACAAAACAAATACATATCGTAAGACCTGGTCAGGTTATAATTTACTTCATAGTTTTCTTACCTTTATCTGACAGATTCCCCTAATTACGTCTTTTGCACACAAATCATTTTTCATACAATCCATCCACACATTTTTCGGTCTTCCTTTACTCCTATATCCATCCATTTCCACACTTAAAACTTAACTTGTTACATGACTTTAATCTCTTCTCATAATATGCCTGTACTATGCTAAGCTATTACTCCTCAACTTCTCTGTCACTGGTGCTATAACTTCGTTTGATATACACACACTTAAATCCATTTTGGATACACCACATATTCATGTTAACATTCGCATCTCTGCTATATGTAATCTTTTCTAATCCGTCTCTAACCTAGTCCAGCACTCGGACCCCATATCGACTGGTCTTATTCAGTTAGATAATTTATTTGTGACTTTAAAAATAACTCCATAAATTAATTCATCAGTTATCGAACTATACGCAAACTAATGGACAGAAAGAGAGACACGTCGCTTTAAAAATAAATGCAGAAATTATAAAACACATTAGGTTTTATTACTATGTTAAGAGAACCGTTTAGTCATTCCATCTCTTAAATTAAGTGCACAGTTCCGGACACGTCAGTTATTCTTACGTCTCGCGTGAAAGCCGCAAAAACCGTTCCAACTTTATCTCGCGAGTTTTATGAAAAACTGGTGAAATAATCCGAGTTTTAACGACCGCCGGTTCGTTTCCCGCGGCGTTGGAATACACGAGAGCTTTGAAGTACTATTTTATAAAGTGAACGGAGGAAGGATTTTAATTTTTGAACTATAGTTTGTCGTTTGCAGATTTAGAAAAGCTAGTGATCGCTCAGTGGTCGGATTTCGACCGTAAATCTTTTTTTTTACCTTTTCAATATTTTTAAGGTTAATTTACTAGATGTATGTTATATATATGATCAATAAAGATTTATAAAAAAGGCCTGTGACTTGTCGTTGGTAAAGAAAAAACGGTGCGTGTATCAGTGTGTGAAGTGTAACTTTGGTTTATGTGTTCAATTTCTATAGATTTAAGTTTGAGAAGTATGAATACAACTACATGTTAAAAAAACTTACCCTTTCAATTTTTATACTTTACACATATGCATCGTATATGGTAAAACAATTTTAAAATATAAACTTACCATGTTACCGTGGTAACGATTAATGGTTAATACAGCAACGGTAACGCATAAATAAAAATTTTAAAAAATCCCTACCGTGCCGTAAAAACTTTGACAAAATTAACAAAAACAGTCATATAATCTGATAAACTTTAATTACTTGAAACTGAAACACACGGGAAAAATTGTCCAAAATTAAATGAGGTAAAAAAACAACAAGAGAAAATAAGCAACATGCACGAAATTTAACATAACAATGTAAAAAAAATGTTACAAGGGTGTTCTTTAATACTAAACCTGGGACTGTGTGCACACGCTTCAGGAAATCTCATCAACGATGTTTACATTTATTTTTAAATATATCATCTGCATACGCTTTTTGCACGAAAAAGTTGAATGCGAGGTAAAATCTACCTTAACTTAAGGGGCAGAACTCTTACGGAAGTTACATTACATTTATTTTTTATATAAAGCCTCGCGATGTAACGTACAGTAATTTAATTTCAAATTAAACGTAGCTTGTAATATTGTAACAGCTGGCACATATCTAATTATATAAAAATCTAGTGCCATGATGAACTCAGAAATTACTCAACCAATTTTGATGAAAATTGGCTTTTATATATAATTTGGTCCAACTTGAGTAACAGAATGATTTATATTTTGGTTTAATGGCCTCAGTATTTCTGACTTACAAATTAATGATTTGTCAATGTTGATTATTGTTATTAATTGTAATTTTCATCAGTTTCGAATAGATGGCGCTTTAAACTGGTTTGTTGACAGAAAACTGTAGGACTGACTGTTATAAACATCTCATAGATGTCGCCACGTTTTTATTTTGTAAATAGTTTATCATAATTTTGTTTCTACATCTAACAACCGAACCACAAAAACACGAAGCCAGTATATTAAATAAATTATTTAACATTCAAGCACAAAACTGATAACTATGCTCGTTATATGAAAAATTGTCATACGCAAGTATCCAACTTGTAACATATCGGTTCTATAGTAGTTCCTTGACCATTAATAATTATATAAGATATTTTAAATCTATAATTATTAATGGTTAATTTATACGTGCAAAAGGATAAATTTCAGATAAAAATTATTTTCTTTTAATTGGACCTGCATGAGGTATCCGTAAGTAATACCTAATGAACTATAACATTATTTAGTATATTTTATATTAGAATACATAATCAACGATAATCGCTGGAAAGTGTTGGTATATCATATTTTATACTGCTAAATCCTAACTAATATTATATAAATGCGCATGTCAGTATGTTTGTCATGCTTTCACGCCTTAACTGCTCAGCCGATTAACATGCAATTTAAGGGGTAAAAAAGGAAATAGGGTGTATATTATCTAGAAAAATAACTGTTCCCACGGGAATGGTGATATCTACTTTAAAGCGAGACGCAAAGCCGCGAGCAGGAATTAGTGTATTATAAATTAATATAGATACTTAAATCTATAGAACATTAAACACAACGTTTGGAAATGACCCCTCAGTTCGAATAATAACAATTCATAGCAAATTCTTTGAATATTAGCTAAAAACCTTCCTGTGAAGTAAAATCACAACAATACATTAAATAATTTTGAAAAACTAAAGGAAATATTCATTTAAAAATCATTCGATTCCGAGGTCTTTACAATTACTCAAATATCTCTTTTCAATTTCCAAATCAACTCACGTGCGGTACGTGATACTTTCAAAACGATGAAGAACTTATAAATTAAATGTATCAACTAAGTGGTAACTGACTGTCGGACACAAAATATTAAAATTATAGATGGTTCATTCCATAAAATAATAAGTAGAATATTATAAGGTTATTACACAATATCTTTATTAAAAATGACATAAGTCGTAATAGAGACTAAATACTGGCTTGATTAAAATGGGAAAAAATATTCGGTTTTTTCAAGAAGTTTTTGTAACATCTCCGAATTCATATTCCACTAAGTAATCTGACCACGCGTTGTTTTTTTTTCTTTATTTTTGGCAACCAATCTTTCCAATTATTACTGCCATTGTCGCGTAGTCAATAATATTACAAGCTTCATCATTAAGCGTCGTGTGAGTCTATATTCTAACGAGATGGTGGATCCCTTCTTAGATCTTTCCAGGGAGATTTTGTGGCATCTCAGAATTTCATGCTCCGTGGTATTATTTACCATTCACTTCACTTATGCACAATAAACTTTATTACGTAAAACACCACCAAATTTACAAAATATAGAGTCAAATAACACAAGATTTTGAATAAAATATAAAATCCACTATATGACAGACTAAAATCCCACCAAAAAACTTTGATGCGTTGTTGTGGCTCATTAGATGTTGAATTAAAATGATGACACATTATTTTCAAAATTAGAACGTGGCGCTATCTATGAGATCTCTATAACAGTCGGTCCTACAGTTTTTTGTCAACAAACTAGTTCCATCTGTTTGAGACTGATGAAAATTACAACTAATAACAATAATCAACATTTAGAATAATTTATTTTGTCATTAAAATATTGAGGCCATTAATCGATATATTAATTTTCTTATCTCTCAAGTTGAACCAACCTATACATATATAACTTTCATGATGTTTGATTGAGTAGTTTCGGAGTTCATCGTGGATAAATATCATGACACTGGACTTATATATATTAAAATAATACTTTCAATTCTCTTCATCTATGCCCGTAATAATCAAGTTTCATTACTAAAGATACCACTAGTGTTTCATAATAAATGATCTAATAACGCAAGTTATACGAGTAAGATATTAAAACCACAAAATGACTGATTAAGATCTTGGGCAAACTCAACCTCTGAGGCTGCTCGTTTCTATTTTTTTAATAATAGGAACTAAATATAAAAGTGTACACTTTACACTCCCAATATATACGACATGCTTTCCTTGGGTCTTATAAAGTTTTGTTTAAGATCGCGCCCAAACTGTTATATGCGCAGAACTTGTTTCATGACAAACTACTCGGAGCCACCACCAGGGGAGCTTTTACAAATATTTTAAAGCGTTTAGTTTTTAGATAATTTTCTGTGTTTTCTTAACGTGAATTAGTATTTCCTATTCTTTAGTGCCTCTCGACTTCATTCCGGTGAAAACTCTTGTGTTTCACACTACTCCCATATCTGTGTGGCTACTTGTCGCACGAAAAATTCCGTTAAAAGACTAGAGGGCATGTTGAAGGCTTCTCTAAACCTGTACCATTACAAAAAAAAAAAACGTTTTTTTTGGTCATCCATTCTTCTAGATTGCTATTGTTATTGTCAATTACATAATAATGTTGTAGTCCGGTGAAGCTGTTAAGACCTTGCTAGGTCAATAGCGTAGTCAGTTCGAGAAAACGTAATAGTATATCAAGTGTCTTGTGATAATTTCAATCTTCTAACAAGATAGTGTCTTCCGTGTTAGAACTTTCCAGGAATTACTTGGAATTAAAAAAAAACAAATTTAAAAGCAAATTTGCTTCGTGATTTTTATTTTTGGTCCACTTCACTTATACACGTCCCCCTCTGCTACGTCTGTGTGTCTGTCTGTCTGTTCCAAAAAACTTAAAAACAATTGATAAGCTATATATTTATTATACATATAGATTATATTACAATACATTAAGATAACTACACATGTTGTTTCTAAAGATCTTATATCCGGAAGCTAAAGTAACAAAAGATCTTCAACCACGAAGCCAACTAGGTCGAGAGTTAAAATTAGCTATAGTTGTAATATGAACATAAATAATTCTGTTTTTAAAATATTACCTTTGGAAATGTTTACAGTATAACTCATCTTAGTTCAGTATACATAGATTGTAATTACGAGTATTTTTAATACTTTCCATTACAGTAGTGGTAGAGCCAAGCTGAGGTTAATATTGTTTTCAGCACTGATGGGTCGGCTCGTCCGGGGAAGCACCACCCTCTCACAGAAAACCGACGTGAAATAACAGTGCTTGCATTTATTGCGTTTCGTTCGGTCAGTGAGAGAGCCGGAGACCCACCTACCTTCCCTTCCCCTTCCTCCTTTCCTTCCTGCCCCCCCCCCATCCTCCTTCCAAACACAGGCTGGCAACGCACTTGTGACTCCCTTGGTGTTACAAGTATCTATGGATGGTGGTGATCACTTAACATCAGGTGACCCATCTGTTCGTTTACCTCCTATGACATAAAAAAACAGTCCAATAAAACATAACGTAAAATAGTTGCTGTAACCTTTGACCAATTCTAAACAGACGTTATATATTAGGCAAGATTCTACTTTCATATAGTACAATTATTTTTAAACCTTACATAGAATTAAAATTAAGGTTTTGATTGTTTATCGACTTTGTCTGAATCGATTTTCCTAATAAATATAAGGTTTTTTAGAATATAATTTAGAATACATATCATTAAGCTGTTCCATAAGAGTGTAAAACCTAATCACAAGATATGTAAGTACTTAAATTAAATAGTTTGTTCACGTATTAAGTATTTCCACTTACGCGATTTACAAGACATTTGTAGTTTAACTTTTATATATTGGAGGACAAAGCTTTTGAGTTCTAACAACAAAAACAATCAACCAAACATCCAGTTGCGTTAGCATTAATCTGACAGCTGCTCTGTGTTGCCAGTAAGTGTTTATAAAATCGTAATTTTAACTTTCTTCAGATAAAAAACCAAATGCCTAAGAGGTTAAACTAAGAAAATCTCGATTTTTGTACAACAGTTCTTGCGTGATGCACGGATAACGATAGATTATATTATTTATATATATAATAGAAAAAAAGTGTATGTGTATGTGTGTACTTTTATACACGCGTTAGAAGTTATACTTACAAACAAAGTAACAAAATAAAAATCATTTGAATTTTAATCTATTTATCGAACATTTTTTCTATCTATTTTATTTTCTTTTTCAATTATTTGATACGAAAAAAAATATATTTCGCCTTATTTTACGTATTAAAAAAGGTATTTAATACAGTGAACATTTTAATACAAATAAATACAAACAACAAATACAAAGAAACAAAATGTTGAGTATAGCTAACTTCAGGGTGTCGGTTTTTCGTGAAGGTGTAAGCGCGCATCGTAAAATTTACTGTTATCATTTTTCCTTAATGCGCCAAAAGAAATATAACTTCAAAAATATATATGTAGGCACAGAATAATTGTATTTTACAATGAACATGTATATAAGCAACCAGGTGACGTAAGTAAACAAACACTTTTATCTAAATCGCATTGAATGAAAGCAGATTATCACCTTGTTCAGCGAATTTAAATTATCGTTATTGAGAGCCCTTAATTAACATTTCACTACATTTCAATGGCTCAATAAATGCATTTACACAGGACTGTAATGCGGCTGAATGTATCTGTTAATCAGTTAAATTCTCTTTCATTTTGTTTACTGGATTCATTTATTTCACACGTTTTTTGATGTGAAGCATCTATAGGCGAGGATATACCTGTGAGAGACGTGGCGACGCAATGTCATGCACAAGCGACTGTGCGAAATCTCTCTTGTCGCACTGAGCTCGCATACCTATAGTGTGTACAGTGTTCTTTACTACGTTACACCTTTGTTTCACATGTGCCAGGCGTCCCGTGACGGGTCAGTTTTTTTATTTACAGTATGATTATTTTACTCGCTGATTTCAGAGAACTTAGAAAATAACATAATCGTTGTTCAACATAGCTATATGTAAAGATCTATTATTTCGCATTAAGGATTGACCTTCATATTCCCTCTGCTAGTGAATTCACATTTCAAAAGGTTATAGGTTATAGGGTGGATCATATTGCACTAGACTCAGTATTTACAGCACTGTACAGGATACAGTATTTATTCCTACCACTTTTCGTCACAATAAACGGTTGCCGATCAGAAATTTAAAGCCGTCCCATCAATAGCGTCACTCCAAAATTCATGTATTATGAATCAATTTATATGGTTCAATTTTGCACATACACTAGTAATATTAAAGTAAGAACTGATACATACAGAACAATACAGAGTGTTTCTACAGACGGCTCATCATATATTTTACCATAATTGTATTTCCATAAAGTACAAATTGCAAGTTAATGGTGATGAAGCTGTGCATTTTAAACAATTTAGAATGATCATCCTAAGAAGTGCAGTGCATAGTTTCAATATAAGCAACATTATTATGAACCCTATCATATAACTTTTTGCAATATATCAAAACGATGATTATGATAATGAAATAAGGATTCCGTCAAAAAAGCTTAACAGTTGGAATGGAGTCCAACTAAACCACAAAAATCTCAAAGAGACAATTCAACACGAGCTTCTCAAATACACAAGAACAACATTAATCTAAACTCTAGAGTTTCAGTTAGTAAATGTGTCTCTGGTGCAACGTTTTGACTCGGCGAAGCAGAAACCAATAACGTAAATATGTCCGTTGGATGTGAAAATGGGAGTTTCGCATATCGAAATATGTTAACAGTTTTGGTCAAACCACTAATGTTAGTAGATATATTCGAGATGAAACTAGTATATTTTGAGGTATTTCAAGTAATCCATTGACTAATTTAAATAATATAAATTCAGTTTAAATTCAATGAATACAATAAAGCCTTCATATACTTATGTTTCATACAGGTACCTTCCTTTCCTATTAAATTATTGTTAGGAATATTTTAATCTTATTTTTATTGACTAAAATGTAAAATTTGTTGTAACAGATTGAATTTACTTTACCATTATCCTTTAAGAGCTTGGAATAAGTAATCGATTTTTTTTATTGAAGCACGACAAAGTGACTGCACTATGCCTGATTCTAAGCACAGTACAATCCAAAAACATCGACAACCACCGAGAGACAGATTATGCATCGCCGGTCACCGCTGTCATGCCGGCCATAATGACGAAAGTCACCCGGTACTAGATATGCACATACAGATCCCGAAACGCGACGCGCAGAAGCTAGTCATTATTACGGGCTTTTTTGCCATATACATGGTGGTTGTGACCCAGTCGGGCTGTAAAACTCTACCACCCCGCTATCGCCATTGCCTCCATTGATCAGCAGGGTGCACCACGTGCAGGTGAGGTTGGCTTGGGTGTCTCAAGTCTTTAGATGTTACTCGACACCCCTTACACCCCAATGATAATGATAGTTGGTTTAACTAGATTTACAGTCCTTGTCCACCGTTTCGGCTGCTCTGAATACAGCTGTAAGTTCAGCCTTACACGTAATTTAATCAAGAGTACAATACAAAATGGAATTAAAGTATTTTTAAGGAATCTAAAATAGGCATTTATTTATTCTAAAGTTGTTTCGACATACAATATGTATTTAAACCTAAATTTGTGTTTTGCAAAACAATAATCAGAGCAGTTAAAAAGTTTTACGAAGAATGTAAAGTCTTAAAAAAACTTTAAAAGACAATTTGTAAAATTACAATAAATCAAATATTCGTTACATTTTTATCGACCTTCTTACAAAGTTAACAGTATATAGTATATTGTAATAAAACGTAATTTTACATAGCATTTCAATATCTCATATCAATCAACTAACTTTATGGCTTCTATATAGAGTAATCGAAAATTAAAACATATTATAAAATAAAAATCTCTCCTACAAATAAAAATATTTTAATTATCTCATGTTATATTGTTTCAACAAAGTCAAGCTTTTACGATATACTGCGAAATCACAACAGTTAAAATATTCAGAATACAAGTTCTCAATTATCGAAACCCATGTTTTATCATAAATAATATTCAATTCTAATTAAACGAGGACGACCTAAAACGTAATAATTGACTCGATCTACAAGCCTTTATAAACAACGTAGGCATGACTAGCCAGGTTGATGAGAATATTGGATGGTTAGTATCACCAAAGGAGATGCAACAAGATCAATAGCGAAACAGAATGTCTTTGTGGCAACGTCTATATTGGATATATAATAACCAGAATTTAGGGTATTATCTCTACCATTAGCTTCCTTCATAATTTAATATACATTCCTTGTATGATGATAGAGTTTCTTCCGACCCTATATAGGAGTCCACTACCCTCAATTTAAAAGAATTTCAGTAAAGATTTTAAGTTTAGCGTGTTTACCATCTTAGACCATACCATCGTTTAATATCATGTTGGTTTTTGCTGTCAGAGTTACACCTACTATTACAGGCGAATTATTACA
>JACEII010000020.1:4801812-4907035 GCA_014332785.1 Antheraea mylitta
TCCATATTTCAGGCCCACTAAGACCAGTAACAGTTTTGTTTTTTTTTCTCGAACTGACTATGCTATTGACCTAGGAAGGTCTTAACAGCTTCACTGGACAACTAACAGTTTTTTAAGATAGTTATTCAAGCACCATGACAAGCGGGTTTTATTTTTTAAAGGCTATTAGGGTAGATCAATATGTGAACGATTGTGACGTCTGGAAATAACGCCGCCCTCTGTGCATCTAACAAAAACAAATGTAGAAAAATGTATAATGAGAAGAGAGATTTTTTTTTTTTTCGAATTGACTACGCTATTCACCCAGCTAGATCTTAATTACCTACCTACCGGACTACTAAATCGAGCGCTTAAGGCACTCAGCCGATTTTATTTTGGCAACCAGCTCAAGGGTGCACGGCACACCTCGGCTTGGCTGTTGCCTGTTACATGCAAAATCGCGATCTATCTTAGCTAATTATTCATATATGTATGAATTGTTGAAACGTATATGTGTACCAAGCATACACGCCTCAACAACTCCTCCATATATTTATTATCGGAAAATTAAGAGATTTTCAGTTCGATAAGGGAAAAAAGTAAACCCTTCCACTTTCATGTGTAAGCGTGTATGCGTGCACGTGTGTGGAGGTGATCGTATAGTGTTGTAGCAGTGATGTATGTTTGTGTGTCACCGTATCGCGCAAGCAACGCACTCAAGGGCTCCCTACCGAGGGATCGAACCTAGGCTTGAGCCGCTGCCGTGGGAGGCCTAATCGAGTATGAGAAGATAGATCATATGGAGTTTCTTGCCGGATCTTCGCGATGACTGGGGTGTTCTGAGAACTAGCTTCGACGATCATTAGTATCTCCTCGGGAATTAAATTGAATTAAAATATTTTTGTTTTTGATTGTTTTGATTTCATCACGATATTTTCCTTCGCGGAAAACTTCAGTTTATACAAACGAATCTATGTCAGTCGATGTGATATGTAAAGATCCTATCAAAGAACCAACATCGCTTCTAATTATATTGGAGAACATTTTGCAACTCAACGTGAGGTGATACATGATACTCGAATGCGCAGTGATTTAAAGCCTCCTGCGGCAACTATTCAACGCCCAAACAGTCCGTAGCTACGTAAACAGATATATTCTATCGGAAATGCTTCCCAGGAAATAGGGCAATTGGTTATTCAAATGTTACCGTTCACGATAAGTAGATTCTTTGAGTTTGAAAATGTATCCTACATAAATCTACTTATCAGGTTTTTACTTTAATATAATAAAAAACTTATAAGAACTTAGAAAACAAAGCTTGTCCTGTTTCGAAGTGCATCGAATGATACTTATAGATGAAAACTTTAGTATTAACAAAGTATTTGAATAGATGCTTTAAAATAACTAGTACTTCAAATATATCAATATACAAATAACATAATTATTGCCATAAAAAATACATATATTTATTTAGATAAAAAATTCTATAACCTTCATAACTACATTTAATCTCTTCTCATATACTTCATAAAACCTGAACATCGACGCTTTATATTCAGAACATAGTTTTCAAGTTCAACAAACTGCCCAATTAGAATTTAGAAGGGACGAAGTCACGAATAACTGAGAGTCATATTTATAATAGCGGTTCGTGATAAATCTTATTAAAACTTTATGAACACATAAACAAATACCGGACTAACAGAATCCGCGCCAAAAATTCCATCGAGATTTGTATTCAGTGTGTTTGAATCTTATTTATAAACAAAATTCGCTTTAAACTGCTTGAAAAGTACTTCGTGATACCACTTTTAAGCGGCACCATTAAACATTTTATCTTTTTTTTACTATCAATTAATTATAGCAGGTTCTGATGTAGAAGATTCTTACTGATATTATAAACGCGAAAGTAAGTTTGTTTGTAAGGTACACTTAATGTTATAGGAAAGGTACACATTGGCCTGGGAATTACTTTACAAAGTCACGGTCTGTACCACCTGTACAAAGACATAATGTAAAATCACCAATAAAATCAAATTGTAATTGGAAATACTAATTGTACCACTTTACCTAATTGTAAAATGTGCGACAGATATGTATCACATATTGAGGAATGTGTCCAAAATAAATCAGAGATAAGTACAGTAACACGTCGTGGTCAAAACTGAGACATCCTATTTAGTAAATCGCACAGCGTAATAACCTTTATAGACAAAGACAGCGCTATACTAAAACGAATTTACATGACAATCTTTGTCTTCTTCCCGACATGCAAAACCAAAAGCCGGGTACTGTAATTTTCTAGGGGCCTTGGAGGCTTTTAATGATTCCATAAAACAGAACACTGCTGACGCTCTTCCAGCTCTAACTTTGCTTCTAGTTATTTAAAATAAAATCTGTGATAACAATTATTTCGACAAGAGTTTAAATTTACGGGTAACTTATGAGGAAACTAAAAAAAATGAGTTGAATCAATTTTGCATATATTTTGAGAATTTTTGCACTCGATCTATATGACAGTGCAATGATATAGTCTGGTTTTTATAAACCTTTATTAAGCGGGCAGAAAGATACCTTAGCAAATAGGATGTAAAAATCCGAATGTGTAAACGAACACCGGGAAAGACTTCGATATTCACCAGTAATTCGACTCTTAATATCGCGGTTTACTTTTAATATCAAGATATTGTATAGCGCCATCTATTGGTGCGCAAGCGACTTATTATTATCTGTCAACGAACCATAATGAATTCTGTTAAGAAGTAAAAATAATACCAAGCAAAATATAAACAAATTCGTAATCAGCGAAAGGAAACAAAAAAATAAAAAAAATAAATCTTTCCGTACACACCTTGGCTAAAACTTTCAAAATTGTGCAAGCCCCCATACATAAAACCGAGAGTTCGCCGAGTTATAAATAAAATCGAAACGAGATTTGTTCGGTAAGCGAACGAGTTTTGTTTGCGAACTACACTCACCATTAACGGTGGACTAGGTGAGTTATTCACCAACTTCTCACCGCGTTGCGATATTACAAACAAATCTGACTGTTTGGTCGTTTAGTGATTTCTTGTTTTACTGTTCAGGCTTTTGTAAACGCAGTCATAGAAAGGTTTAGTTGTATTCGTGTTTTTCCACAGTGAAAGCCTGAACCATCCCCTAAGAAGTTATTCTTTGTATCAAGCTTAACGTTATCATATTAATAAGTTTAAGGATGTCGCGTATTCCGGGATCATTCCATGTATATCTAGTATTCAAGAGGGGTGTTTTTACCCGATTATCGACAAACCCGACACAGTGATTTTTTTTAGTTGGATCATTCCCAATTAAGCTTTTTATATCAGATTGTTTAGAGGTTTGTAAAACATAATGGGAATTTTAACTTCAAGGTCAAGGTCAAGCAGACGAGATTTTTGTTTCGACGAGATGAAAAAATTAACGAGATTACTAAAAAACTAATTTTATTTCAAATATTTATAGCGTTCTTCTCTATACGGTACTGGATGCAAATAAACAAAAGCAACTCATAAACCGTGGGAAGATTGTCGTACCGTTCTAGTTATGGCTTCAGACTGCCAGAACTTTCCATTCTCAATTATTGAGAAGTATATAAGGTGCAACACGGCGCATCGGAATATAGTTATATTCTTGACATCAGAGCGAGAGAAACCTAAAAGAATCCCTCGGATAAGCTGCGACTACAACAATATAAGGCGTAGGTGTGATTTCATCATCATCATCAGCTATAAGAGATCTCGAAGAAGGAAGATATGGCCATAATTAATACGCGTGCGGACGGTGTATAGGCGATTTCAAACTTTGAGAAATTCACAGTTCTATGTTTTCCCACAAACAGTAGTACTACAAGAGCATTTTTCAGGTTAAAATTTCCTGACGATGGATTTTCTTCACCGTCAGTCGATAGTGTTACCAATTTAAATAGAATTGACTCGACTACCATGACATTTTTTCCTTTAAAAATAAGTTTTGTAACAATAACATTAATCAATCATCCTACAAGAAGGAAGGAAGCTAGAAACGTATACTTAAATGAAAATTCCATTTGTATACTGAATACAAATTAATTAGTTATATAATTTATTAATCAAAGTGTCCCTAGCGTTGTCAGTGTCAGACTAAGTGCTTGTTATTGGATAGCAGCTCCGAGTGACGCCACCGGGGACATCGGCGGATGAGCCTGGGAATTTATTAATAAATAATGAACGTCCATGAATTCACGAGATCCGCTTACAACGTACCATGATTTCATTATATGGGATTGTATAAATGTGTTACAATTTTATATTTCAGTAGATTACTGTCCCGCATCGCATGGGTGTATTAATGAGAGCAAAGCTTTCCTTTACGACCTTTTAAGGAAATATGAACACAACTGAACAACTATATCAATATATATCAATTCTGTCAATGTTTTTGAATATCTTCTTATTGTCTTCGGTATCAATCATTCACTTATTTTTATGTGTAGCCTAGCTTCTACTCGCGGCTTTATCCGCGTAGAATAGTAACCTTAGGTTAACGCTAAGACGTAGCGATAGCTCTCAAATGGAAAAACGTTTCGATTTTGAAATATTCCTCATTAGTTCTCCACTCTTATTGGTATTAGTATGCTGATAGCCTATAAGTATCCTATAGGCTTCCTCGATAAATGAGCTATCTATTTCTGAAATTTTCAAATTGGAACAGTAATTTCTGAGATTTGCCTGTTCAAGCAAAACAAACTCTTCAGCTTTATGATATTAAGTTTAGATGTAACAAACGGTCGTGCACAGCCGTCTGCAAGAGATTGCGGAAAGAGACATGGTAAGAAAAGAAAGGTGTGAAGTGTAGGAGTGATCCGGGACGCTGGTGAGAAATTCAACCTACACGCTTGTTCTCAAACAACAAGCTGGAATTTATTTCAACACTATTTACAAACACTGATTACACTAATACGCATTACGCGGATACACGAACGTCACTGTTTATATATAAGAGAGAGTATGGAAACTAACTACAAACGCTCGAAAAGAGCACACTCCCACAAACATGCGCAACGGCGAGAGATTTTAAAAGGTACGCTATGAACGGCACTGCGAAAACCGCTTAGGGGTCTCGTCAATGCTTGTGTTTGTGTTTGTGTGAGTGTACCAGTACGAGCATTTGGAGGTAGTTTCAATACTGTCTCATATTTATACTGCGCCAATAGCTCCATGCACTAGTAGCTGGTAAGCTAAACGTTGTCATCAGTATTCCACAATTGACGCTACGATATTATGACTCGACGATTAACACTCTGTTGCTGGGTGGTGTGTTTATTTGTATCTCGTAGAACCAAGTAAATTACCACGATTTGGTACAGAAAATGAAATATAAATCTAACAATTTATATTCGCAAATCTTAAATAAAAAATCATACGTTTTTATGTAAGATTTCTTACTTTATTTACTGTATTTATCTAGTTTAGCGGTATTTCGACAGGATATAAATCTACAATTTCGCGTTATAATTTGCTACGTTAGTATGATCGGCCATATTGCGCTTGCGCGGCTTGGTTTAGAGTAGCGACGCGTAGAATGAGGGCCTGTGAATATGTAATACTGATATATTATAGCTCATCATACGTTTTATCGATCAATAGACTTTATAAAAATGTATATAACTATTGCTCCGAGTACCAATATATATGAAAACCTCTACTTTCAATAAACAAATTCTGAAAATTAAATATTGTCATTCACACTATAACTAATATGTAAATTCAAAAGAAAACACATTTATTTCATTGTTTTGAGTGGTCATTTCTGTCGACAGTCCTTATAACTGCCTCAAATTTTTTTTATCGTTCTACACAGCTGAAGAAATATACTTCAAGGTTACTTCAGAATAACAGAAAGAGCCACCGGCAGAACCTAATATATAAAACAACATGGATAACCCTAAGAATTTCGTAGACCTTCATTACATAAAAAGTGAAATCTACATACATTAAAATAATGAAAGAGATATGTTTTATTAATGTATAATGAACACGAAATATTGCGCCTTCAATTCCCTTGTAAGAACTCCGCTGCTTATGATTACGTTAGCTTCTCTTTGTAGCATTCGTGTTATTCTAAAAGCGCACGACATTTTACACTCAATGTTAATGAGAAAATGTCACCTTTGATATGTGAGCGTGACTACATATTTCGTATATTTATAGATCTGAATGAAGATCTAAGGGATCTCTTTTTTTTTTATTGAAGCACGACAAAGTGACTGCACTATACCTGATGGTAAGCATAGTACAATCCAAAAACAGTGGCGACCACCGAGAGACAGATTATGCATCGTCGGTCGCCGCTGTCATTGCGGCCATAATGACGAAAGTCACCTGGTACTGGATATGCACAGGCTGATCGCGAAACTCGACGCGCAAAAGCGAGTCACTATGATGGGCTTTTTCGCCATTTACATGGTGGTTGCGACCCAGTCGGGCTGTTAAACCCTACCACCTCGCAATCTGTGAATTATGCTATAATAGACACGTAATATCCATTCTCATAATTAATTTCCGGTAGAAATAACGTGATCTGTAATCGGACCCAATTATTTGGGATAATTACAAATAGTTTTCGCCCATAATTAATCAAAATTTGCTTATATCTAAACCTGGCTACATATGATTCTGAGTTAATTAATTTTGTTTAATTGTTGTAATGAATATGATGTAATGTATGTATGATGTAATGTGTAATGTAATGTAATTTAATGATGTAACGTAATGAAAATTACAAATAAAATCAATACATGTGCATTATGTATAAATTTAAACATTAATTTAATATTATCTACTCTACTAGTTCTTACAAACATATCATAATTATATTAAAGGATTACAGCCAATAATATAATAACGACACAACTAATTTTTGAACACCGACTGATAAGTAACCAACGATATTTTGTATAACACTCATAAGTTCGAAAAAATGTCGAACAAGCTTAAAGTCGAAGTATCCGAATATAGTGCTCAAAGATTTTTCAATACAGCAGACTTACAATTATGTAAATGAGGAATTTCCTTATCGACGATATTTTCTCGCTCGGATTATTTTTCTTTGCCCAACTACGCCTTCGGTTATTTGGATTTTATTATGTTAGTTTGTGGTACTCTATTTATTTTTGTATGCAATTATATATTATTAATATTATTTAATATTTATACCATATTACGGTGTATATCTTTTTGTATTATAGTTGTCTTTTTGCTCATAGGATTTAGGGCTTAATCACCATCTCACCTTATGGTGAATAACAATTATGCTTTATTTTCGCAATACCCATCCTAATTATCGATATCAAGTTATAAAAGTTAAACATTTCTTTGAAAATCCAACTGCACTCTCAGCAATGTCCTAATATTAGAGATGCAATAAATCTGTGTTCTTAAAATTCACAATCATTATTTAAAATTAATAACAAAAATTAATAGCGAAAAATATCTGCTTCCGCATGTAATTATCGTGAACCCGACACTTTCGAAGTGAGCTCAGTGGAGCAACGAATTCCTTCAGCCACCGTTGTCATCGTGGGACGAAATTGGGACCGGAATGGTAAATACGAGCGGGAAGTGCCCAAGTTTGTCCGCTCTACGTGACAACAAACCTCTTAGTAGTAAAACACACTGCCGTTTTGGGTGCGCAATAAAAATACCAACACTTACCAAATCTACAATACTATTACGAGCAATTTCCTGCACTTTGAAACGCGTTTTTGACGCTGAATTTTGTATATATTGTATAAATATTTAATAATATTTTAAAATCTTATATACGAGTATACCATAAATATGTAGTGGTGATCTATTGGTTTGACCGTAGGAATATCAAAACTAACGAATTTTTCAGAATTCGCATACATTTATCAATTTTAATTGGTAACACTATCGTCTAACTGCGAAGGAAAACTTCTTGAGGAAACCTGAACCTGAGAAATATTCTTGTAGTACTATAGTATATGAGAAAACTTTGGATTTCAGAAAGCTTGAGATCGCCATTACGTTGTGTGGAAGCATGGTGATTTAGCCCACACCTTCGCTTGTAGAGAGGCCTTTGATCCTGTAGTGGGCCTTTTACAGGCTGCTATTTTTTTTTTTTATAATATCAAAGGAGGCAAACGAACTGGTGGGTCACGTGATGTTAAGTGATCACCACCCTCCATAGACACTAGCGACATCAAGGACGTCGCAAGTGCGTTGCCAGCCTGTATATGGGACAATGGGGAGGGGAAGGAAAGTGAAAGCAGGATAAAGGAAGGGACGTGGGCCTCCGGCTCTCTCACTGACCGAACGAAACACAACAATGCAAGCACTGTTATTTCACGTCGGTTATCTGTGAGAGGGGTGGTACTAGCCCGGAGGAGCCGACCCATTCATGCTGAAACCAAAAATAGCTTCATTTTATATCTAGTATAGTGATTAATTAGTAATTGCGTATTTCTACCATCATCATACGATTCAAGAGTCGGGGATACTAAATACTCATTTTATTGATCGTAACGTATCGTAATAACATGTCTAAGTAATGCAGTATCTTTTTATTATCTACTAAAATATACACTTCTTTACTTGATCGAACGATAAACTAAAATTAATTATGACCGAAATTTTAATTGCTTTATAAAATAACCTCTACTCCTGAATGAATCTTATCAAGAAAGTAAGGGAATAAATCAAATAAAAAATATAATTATTTTTGTTTTCATCTCAAGTCGCATATCTGTAAACGCCGTATGTCGCAATGAAAAAGCAATACCAACACTGACGAAGTGAAGTGAAATAAGCTATCAAGATGCTCTTGGCCTATAATTGTAGTTTATATTCATAGAAGCACTATACACACCTAGATTACTTAGTTCCCTTCTAGCAATTCGACGATTCTAACTTAACCAACTCTGGGAGAACAGGGAGTTGTAAAGTTTAGATTATTCAACCTAATTCCTTTTTGCGTGTTTCCTAACAGTGTTACAAGAGCTAGGATCCACAGCCTCAACTTTACCATAATTCCCACCCAATACGAACAAAGAGATCTGATGCTATTATTTTGTAGTATTGTGACACTATGAAGCCGCCTCCTGGTGGACCTCCTTTCTACGAGGATCTATTTATATATCATTGGAATCATTATGACCTTGGATTATCATTTAGTGGATTTTAGATTTTATTCATAATATTGTGGTATTCGTCTCTATCTATATATACTTACATATAATTCTACTGTCCGTGTGTATGTGACTGAATTTCTCCTAAACGGCTGGGCAGATTTTGGTGATCTTTTTCGTGCGTATTCAAGTGGATTCAACATTGAGTTAGATTTACAATTGAAGCCGATAGGTGGCACCGCGGTTGAATTTTAGATTTCTTCTATTATCAAGGTAGGACAACGTCTGCCGAGATATTTGTAATATCGGTGGTGTTTTACGTAATACAGTTTGGTTATTGTGCTCAAGAGTATGGGAAATAATACAACGGAGCATGAATTCTGACTAGCGACAAAACTTTCTAGAAAGTTCAAACAAAAGTGCCACCATAATTGTGGAACATTGATGTGACCGCAAGAAGCTTGTAATATCATTACATACCCGAAAATGGGAGTAATAATCTCCCACAAGGTTGGTTGCTAAAAATTAAATAAAAAAGCAGCTACTAGAGAACAATTAATATATTTAGTTTATCGTCTGACACTCCCTTATGTACGTAAAAGACTTCCCACGCCGTGTCTCATACCTAAAAGCTGCGACATACCAACCGCAAGAGACTTTAATGTCTGTCAGCGAGTCGTTCGAGACAAATTATAGTTTTATTATACTTTTATAGCGTCCTAATTCCTGTTTTATTATAACGGTTGTCTCCAACGAATAGTTGCATCAGTATCTTCCTGATCATGGACGCTGTAGTTACGAGAATTCATTGGTGTTAATTCAAGCAGATTTTTGTTGCTGATAGGAAAGTGCCTATGTTTTTGCAAATTTGATCTTTCTAGTGAACTAAAGTTAATAGTAAATTAATTGACCCAAGGATATTAGAAATAAATGATTACAAGTATAACAATTATACTATAACACTATAATATTACGAGAGGTAAGTTGTTAAATAACTTGGATATCTTGTACTTTTTACACATTTGTTGAAACAGTTTTGATATGAAAAAAATTTCAAGAAAATAAATAAATGACTAAATTGTACCTTTAGGACAGTGAAATTCGATAACAATATTCGTAGTCCGCTGAAGATGTTAAGACCTTGCTAGGTCAATAGCATAGAAAGTTCGAGAAAAAAAAGAAATAACAATACATGACCAATAAAAGAGACGTTATCTATCGCCAAACGTAAGATTGTGTTCAAAAAAGCCTATAAAGAATTTAAAAAGTTTACATGCCTATTTAAAACACAAATAACACACTAACTGTGCCCACGATTTCGTTTACGTGGAACCTTATGTACAATAAAGTAAATTAAAAAAAAAACTAACCAACTTCAATATTAATTAAAAACCCATAAGGCACTAAAGAGCGGAAAAGAAATAGTTTATCAAATTAACCAAATTAAATAAAACATATGAATATGTGTGCTACCTAGAGACGTATTGGAAGTCGGTGCCTTTGTACCTATGTAGTTGATATGATTTTCAGTTGAAATGAATCATCGAAATCGGTTGGCGTGATATTAAGTTATTCGTCTATTTGTCGTGTACACACTTAAAGCAGATTTAACCCTTACATGGTTTTGCCTTGGATGTCGTTGTCAGAACTGGACCAAATAAAACACAAGAAGCACCAGCCTTCAAATAAAAAAAGAATTATCAAAATCGGTTCACCCAGTCCAAAGTTATGAGGTAACAAACATTAAAAGAAGAATTAACGAATTGAGAACCTCCTCCTTTTTTTGAAGTCGGTTAAAAAATAAGTTCATCTGAATGTTTTAAGTCCTTTTATTTGTCTATTTTTTTTTCGTACTTAACTCGAGCTGTGATTCAAATTACAATAACTTTTGCTAAAGTGGACTGATTTTAATTAAACAGAGACCATGCTACTCTTGAAGATATGTTTTATGACATTCTTGCTGAGGTTTTATAGTGAACCCTATGCTTTAGCAGTAATGCGTGTTCACACAAACAGACAGACAGACATTTCTAAAAATCATTGAAATGTATTTTATTACTTACTTCTAGACACCTGCATCAATTTTTTTCACGAAAATCGAAAAAGTACATAGACGTTACATTAATACTATATGCATAGATGTGCTAATATATTAACCATATGTTAAATTATTCTTCATAAACCTATACTAATATTATAAAGAGGTAAAGTTTGTGAATTTGTGACATTGTAGGGGGTAATCTCAGGAACTACTAATCCGATTTAAAAAAAAAATTAATGTTGTATAGCTCATCTATCGAGAATTGTTATAGGATGGTAATATATCATCAATCATCAATCAATCAACAATCATGAGGCCAATAGGAGCAGAGCATCAATGAAGAATATGTAAAAACCCAATTTTCTTTCCTCTTGAGAGCTTTCGCTACGTGTTAGCGTTAGCCCTAAGTATCTGTTCCACGCGAACGAAGTCATGGGTAGAGGCTAGTGTTAAATTAATACATACGTTTCAAATTCTCGCAATACCTTAATTATCACAATGGAACTATAATTAAAACCCTTTATATATAATTATATATAAAAGCGAAGTGCGTCTGACACAGGCTCAAAGAGATTCAGCTAATATTTCTATAGCTAAAAACAATATATCGTGTATTTACATAACTCATACACGCACATTAGCAAGCATTGATTTGCAAATCTATGTCTGAAACAAGAGTTCTCGTAAAATTCTCAAACAATCTCGTAAAATACGGGCGTATCTCATTTACGTGTACTTGAGTCTTGTAACAACGAGCGCGTGTTACACCGAAGCCGAATTTAACCACCCCTTAATACTGTAACCGAATTTTATCTTCAACTTGTACTTTTTTCTTCGACCATTTAGGGATAATATATAAGCGTCGCTTTAATATTTAACGATAAATATATGTACGTAATTTATTATTACCTTTTATTTACGTGGGGAAATCCCTTATGGATACTCACCCTCCCGGGGGAGAGGATGGGTTATTTCCGACTCGCACGGACTAAAACCCCACGGTGTACCGACAGACCGTGATGTTGGGGCGGCAAGGGATCGTTCTCTGCTATTCCCCTTGAATAGCCGCCCCAACGGTCCACCCGGCGGAAGGTTGCCGCCAGGCTCCTACCTATAGAGAGGCAGCTGGGTACATGCCAGCTGCCCCCCCTCGTCCGCCGGACCTGTGCAATGAAGAGATGAGCCCCCCGACTACATCCCCTCAGGTCCGACTACGGTGGCAGGAGAAGTTGGACAAATCGCCGCCTCCTCCTGCTGGTCCTCCGTCGGCGAAGACGGCCACTCAGGGGGTCCGCCTCGCAGGCCCTCTCCGCCGCCTCCTTTTGCGAGATGACTTCCTCACAAAAGGAGGCCACTACTCGCCACGCCTGCTCGCTGCCGAGCATGGACGAGACCACGCTCGGCAGCGACAAATCTTCTCCTACCACCGTCGCCAGAATGCAGCGCTCCACCTCCCACGCAGCACACTCAGAGAGAGTGTGCTGCGCGGTATCTTCCTCAACGCCGCACTCATGGCAGGCGGCGGTCGGCTCCCTGCGAGCGATCCGGTGCAGGTACCACCCGAAACAACCGTGTCCGGTTAGCACCTACACCAGCCTGAACGACAGGGAGCCCCATCTCCTCCCAATCCACTCCCGCAGGATCGAGCGGACGGCGTCGACGGTGTACCTCCCGAAGCGCGCGTCCGCCAGGTCCTGCATCCTCCTCCCTATAGCCCCCTCCCGCAACTCCCGCCTTTTAACTTCTATCTCCCTGGGAGCCGGAGGCTCCCCACTACGCCTGCTCGCCGCCGTGAATTCGTACACGGCGGCCAGCACCCCAGCTTCCAGCTCCCAGGGAAGGGAGCCGGCGAGCGTAAAGGCCGCCGCCGATGACACCGTCCGGTATGCCCGGATAGCCCTCAGTGCCACCGTACACTGCGTACTGCGCAGCGCGCGCACGTTAGTGGCACCGAGGGCATCAACCCAGACCGGTGCCCCGTAAGCGGCCATCGCCCACACGACTCCCATAAAGAGTCGACGGCACCCGGCACCCGGCCCCCCAATATTGGGGAGCAACCGATCGAGTGCCGCCGCGCTCCTATTGGTCCTAGCGTGATGATATATAACCTCTAGTCTTCTTTAATAAATGAACTATCTAATACCAAAATAATTTTTAAAATCAAACCAATAATTCCTGAGATTAGCGCGTTCAACCAAACACACAAACAAACTCTCCATCTTTATAATATTAGTATAGATTACTACTCTTCTGTCGTAATTAACTCCAGTCGCCATACAAATTATAATAACTTTTGATAGAGTGGACCGATTTTAATGAAACAAAATAATAGTCACTCCTGAGGATATGCTTTTTCTGCTTTTTCATGCTTTTATTGTGAACTCAGTACTTTAGCAGTGATCCGTGGCCATACAAACAGACAGACATTTCTAAAATTGATTGAAATGTATTCTAATAATTATATCTAGACACCTGCAACAACTTTTGTCACGAAAATCGAAAAAGTACAGACATATCAAATTTACATTCCCATATTTTTTATATATAACTGAACTGAACTCGTCATAAACGGCTGGATCGATTTTGATGAAATTTTGTGTGCGTGTTCCTGTGGATTCGAGAATGGTTTAGATTCATAATTGGACCTGTTAGATGGCGCTGCGGTTAACTTTAAGGATTATTTTTCAAGGGAACACAACGTCTGCCAGGTTCGCTAGTCGATTATAGATAACTGAATTCACAAAATTGATAGCGTTACACAATATTTCTAGCAAATTAATATGACAACAAAGTACGAAACGAAAAACTATACTCCTTTTTTTTGTTATAAACTAATCAAATAATGTATTTGCTTCTATTTACAATTTTGATAATATAAATTATATTAAATATTCGTTTGAATAACTACGGTGTATTTTTTCTAGTAACAATTAACAAACTTCTCACAAGTGTATTCTTTACTTTGTAATTTTAAAGTAAGTTAAATCTTCAAGGAATATCGAATACCGATTTAATATATAATCAAGAAGCTTTTACCTTGAAATAATTTAAAGCGGTTTATTACTTTGTTGTCAGAAACAGAGGAGTTAACGTTAATAGTTTCTTTGGAAATATGTGCTTTATGAAGCGTAATTAATTCGAAGAATTTGATAACTGTATTCATTATGCTCGTAAGACCTTGTGTAGCAAGCCTTCTCAAATATCGAAACTGCTGTAGGTGTATTAATTAAAAAGTAGGTCTATTAGGTACGCAGTTTTAATACATCTTAAATGCTCCGTTTTTAGAATTAGTGCATTTAGAAAGATTATTTTGCACATTATTAATAAGAAAATTTAGAACAGCTATTTTTGTCAAACCATCGACTGCAAAATATATGTTTCAAGAAATTTAAAATTAATTATTTATAGAATATTAATAAACACATTTTTATATATAAACGCTTGAAATACGTTACATTGTAAGAGACGACCGCATGTTACAAGACGTAAAATCAGTGAAATCCGAACAGACTCTCCTGAATTGTTATGATCTGTAACAAGAATCATAACGACGCCATTTTTGCATGATTCGTGTAACATTTTTTATAATAATTGCCTTCATTTTCTTAGAAATATCAAATAGAAATATAAATGTTAGAAAGAATATTATTATTATTATAATATATATATATAGATTTTTATATATTTAGATATTGAGACAAGTTTACGTAATTAACTCACCTTATTTCCTTTTTCAGATAATTGATTATCAACGAAATATACAGCTGGTAAGTTTTTTTTAATAAATCATCACATTATGGTTTAAATCAATATTTTTAAGGTGACTGGCAAGTTTATTAATATGAAAACGCTGTGTTGATAGATTAAAAACTATTCACGACTATAAACAAATTACTAATAAACACAGCAATTATAATATCCCCACTGAATTATAAAGATTATCTAGTCAAACATAATTACTGAAAAAGTTGGAATAATTTCCTGGTCAACGTGTTCCCTCCTTCGTATGCCATGGGGTCCTTCAAGCGTAACATGAAGAGACATTTGTTCAAGTTGGCATGACAGCGGCGACTGGCAATGGATAGTTCGTCTCTGGACGGTCATCGTCATTTTTAGATTGCACTTTGCTTACCATTAGGCATAGTGCACTCATTTCACTGTGCTGCAATTAAAAAAGATACAATATCCTCACTAATATCATAAATGCGAATATGACTTTTTTTATTTTGCTTTCATGCTGCAACTACTGAACCTAACATCATAAGCATTTGTATAGATGTCACAAAACGTACCAAAAAGGACCTACAACACCTTTGGTCCTGAAATGTACTAATCCTAAGGTATAACACAGCATATTTTAGCCGGTGGTGTAGCATGGCGTAATATATCGGCCTACTGACATGAATAAATTTCAACATGATGCCTTGAGTATAGAAAATGGACTTACTCGTATTCCGGAATTTTATAACTACATAATAAAAACTATATAAGCATGAGCGACAGTACAAACAAAATCTAATAAGTGATCAAAACATCTCAATGGTTCGATTGATTAACTTCAAGATCTTGTCAAGAACAAATAAGCTACCTTTACGTTTTTAAGTAGCTTATTTTGTGAATCAGATTAAATAATTTAGTCAAAGGAGTTTCTCACGGTGATTGCTATACAGCAAACAGACTATGAAGACCCAGAACTGAAACGTTGTACAAGCTATAGTATTTATAAACGTTTTGTTATGATGCCACGCCTACACTATGACCGCGTTTTCCAGTTTCCCGAATGGTGTCAATTGCCCCGCAGAAACTACGTCTGGTTGCCAACTCGACGTTTAGTTTTCTCATCATATTACGTTAAAAAAATGTCTGTTTTCCAATAAACATCGTTACGTTTTTATTTAGGGTGTCATTTAAACTATAAACGAAATTCCTTTGGGTGAAATATTAAAACTAGTTGCCGCGAAGAGAAAATAATTCCTTCGTCGATCATCGTTACGGCAACACCCTGTCCAAGATGGTATTTCATTTTTTGTGAATGCAATAACGTTACCAACGTTGCCAATTTTCCTGTTAGTGTCTTGAAATCGCCGACTAGCCTAATTTTGTAAAGCAAGTTCAACCATACCTAACCTTTTACATTTGTGATGATGGCCATGGAGAATGGTACTGTTTGAAGAATTTTTGATATAAGAAGTTTCCTACTTGGTATTGGTCATATAACTTTTTGATATTAGTTCCCTGTTCCCTCTTTTGTTGTAGCATCCATACTGGTGGACACGGCCGTGATGTTCCTTCTTTTCCTTCAAATCTTAAAGGAGATCTGCTTCCTCCTTTTATCAAAGTTACAATGTTACTATGAGATGTAGGAGATATCACTTGCGAAAGAGCCTATTAACGTATCTAATATTATCTATACGCTTTGTTAATATATTGAATTCAATGAGCAAAATTTGATTATTTCTTCTGGAAATTGGGAAATGTTTGTATATTATTACAAAGAAAAATAAATTTATGAATATACGTAAACGTATAAATTTAGTAATGCTGCTTTTATTTAAATAATTCTTTTTTGTTGTTTGTAGTATGAGGACAAAATTTGTATGAAGGAAAATTTTTGAAACATCCTAGTGAAAGGCGAAAAATTTTGGTTAAAAAAAATCTCCATATACAAAGTGATTGAGTGGCTGAGGTAGAAAAAGGAAAGGTTCTTCTTAATAATATCGATAGATTGTGGTACTGTGAAGTAAAAATTAAGTCTAATTTCCTTCGTTAGTAAGCCCATACATAGTGTAGACTGACAGCTAGTTATAGCATAAAACAACATATTTTCAATGCTCCTATACACGCGTGTATCGCTTTGCTTTACAAACTAAAGGGGGGCTGCGTGGTGTTAGATGCAATATGGTAACTGTACTGGTGGTTTTTACTCCTAATTCCAAATCTGGATTCCGAAAAATTCCAAATTCCAAATGGTGGAACTCCAAATTCGAATTATTGCAATGACGCATGTATGGGGGAAATCTATCGGAATAGATGTTACTTGTAATTTGCAACAAATAGTTGAAGTTTCGTCACAAAGGTATGGAAGAAGTATTAGGCAGGGTTATCCAATCATTTTTACAACGGTACCCTTTCCATGCTATATTTTGCTATGGATAACCTAAAATATATCTGCGCATATTATGGAAAATAAATTTATTTTGTTACTAAAGAACACGGATACTATAAGATGCAATACAATTTAAATAATGTGTAGAGTCTTTGTCGGAATTCTGGAATGTCATGTAGTGAAAAATGTCCATGTGTCATACTTGATTCATAATCTTTTGTTATTTGACTCTATATTTTTTCATGTTGGTGGCGTATTACGCAATATAGTTTGTTTAATGTGTTTATGTATAGTGAATGAGAAATAATACCACAGAGCATGGATTCTGACGTACCACACAATCTCCCTGGAAAGTTCTAACAAGAGTACCATCTTGTAAGCCCATTGAAACGATCGCAAGAAACTTGCTATATCATTAAATGCATAATGTTTGTAATAATCTACTGAAGGATTGATTGCCAAAAATACGATTTAAAAATATAACGTCTTTAATAGCGTTTACATGCTTTGTTAATGTATTCAGTTCAATAAACAATATTCAGGAATTTATTCCCAACTTTTCCAAACACATTTTTATGTACTTCATAAATCTTTCTTCTGAAGCCTTAAGCTTCCTAAAATCTATCAAAATGTTATTATTATGAACGAAATAGTCTCAACGAAGTACTTTACATACCCAATGTTTTATGTTTTTAGGGCAGACATCAGAACTGGAACGTACGCATTTGCTAATTCAATCTATGTAACGATGACGTCAGGAACAAACGAGTCATGAGAGAAGAGCGTTTGACCAATTATTATAAAAACACATCGTTCGCATCTTTGTAGGTCACTTGCTCAAGGTTGATTCGTTTTGCATACTTTCATATCTGAAATAAAATTTTGTGCCACGTGAAAATATGTCAAGTCTACAAATTCTGGACATATTTTAATTACTTTCCTATTTTATGCTTAATCTTTTTTAGTTTCTAGGTTTTATAGCGTTTGACCATAATCTCACCATATGTTTAATGAATATGTGGTCTTGTAGTAAACACTTTAGGCCTAGAATGGCTCATCTCGTGCGTACCCAGTCTGTCTCCTTATTAGGTAGGAGCCAAGGTTGAGTAGTGAGTACGATCCCTTACCGCCCCAACAAATACGATCTGTTGGTACACAGTTGGAGAACGGCTCACAAGATCATCTGCCGAAACAACTATGAGTGTTTGGAGACAAAATTTAGAACTGCAAAATGGTAGCTAGCTAGACAAGTTTTGAAATAAGTTAAGTACTTTAAGGTTAACTTGGTAATTTATACATTTTCTATATATAAAATGTAACATCCTTTATAGTTATAAGTAATAACAAGATATGACTGACTTTGAATTAAACAGTAGTTTTGTTAGACTGATTATTGAAAGAAATATTTTGCAATTAATAGCCTGTATTTGTACCAAAAATAAAAAGGGGATTTTTCAAGTTTCAATATCTATACATGTAAGTGGATGAACATACGGTTACAGGAAAACTGATGAAGATATGGACGAATTGAGTGAAGGATACAGACATGAGTATTAAAACGACAGAACAATAGGAAAGATTCACATGTTTTGCCTACTCCATTTAGGACGATAACAAGAGTATATTGCTAATTATTATCTCCTTAACTCCTTTCTTATTCTTTAAATATACATATCTACTCTTAGCAAACAACACTACGCAATTGGACTCAATTTACATAGGAGTGAAAAAACTGTTTTTTTTTTTTATTGCATTATCTTGCAGTATTTATCATTGCATATATTTATTTTTGTGCAGTAATTAGTGATTTTAAGACTGATTGATCGCCTATTGGTTGAAACGTTCAAAATGTGATGTGTAAATTGACGCTTCATAGCAATATTTATACAATGAAATTGAAATGTAAAAACAAGCTGTTTTATTTATATTACTTTTAAATTGATGTAGAACATCTATGCGAGGGTAAGCTTGATTAGTGGCGTGGTGAGACGTGGCGACGCAAAACACGAACTTTGCACTATTAACGATATACTCAAAAACATTGCAAATCAATCTGTATCTGTATAAACATAAAATTCAAATTATTTTGTCGGCCACTCGTTTTACTAGTGTTATGCCGCCAAAACACCGTGCCTGCACCTAGTTGAAGTTTTGTATTTTGTATTTAATAAAAATGAATATTTATGTAATAAAAAAAACAGTTATCATTTTATGGAACATATTTGTAATGCTTTATTTTTTAATTATACTATAGCTGATTCCTGTCGTGATCTGTTCTTTTATGCGTATAACTTACACAAAACAATTCCGATGCTTCACATCTGTCAGGCGTCCCGTGATGGCTCAATTTTTCACATAAGCGGTATTGTTTGCTAAACGATGATATTTATATAAAGTGAAATATTAATTGAATTTTAAATTGCTGTATCGTAAATGCTAAATTAACTTACATAGCAACGAATCACCAGTAAATAACTTTCCTCTACCTCTGTATTCAATACGCTAATAACACTTGAATAGAGTTGTTAAAGCAAATCGTTTCCTTTATTCCTTTGTCCCTCTGTATCGGTAACCTTTATAACAACATCGTTAAGCCCCATTCACGCTTACGATCTTTGATCTTTTCATATGACGTCGTATTTCCATAATGTAGAATTTGTTTTTACCAAAAACTATGAATTCTTCCTTTATGTTATTCATACAAGTTGTGTCATACATTTATTCCGTCTTATATCATTTTATTGTCATTTTACAGAACAAATTCAAAACAATTAAATTGATCTATTTGTGCGTGGGTTTACGGCTTAAAGTACACAGAAATTAAAGATCTCCTTAAGCCGTAATATGCAGCATAATAGTCCTAGGGTACATTGAAACACACGCACAAACACACGTACGCACACGCACTTACGTACGCACACGCACTTACGTACGCACTCACACAAACAAACAAACACACGCTCATACAAACTAGCGCACAAATACCTTGTAGTACTTACATTGTAGTTTGTGCATTTAATTCATACGGTGGGTGTTAACATCTGTGATACAGTTAAGCACTAGTACAGATGTCAACGATAATTACTCCTGGTACGATGACAAATGTGCAAAAAAATTATGATTGTTATGTAATCATTAATAGTGATTAAAGTAATCAGTAATTAAGATTATCGTGCAGTACTTGGTTTCAAATTACCACATAATATTTCTTATTCGTTTTACGGCAAGCCCTTCGTGATATGTTGAGTAAACTATATCTATTTTTTTTTACACAACTGCACACTACCACCAATGCTTTTGATTGGATAAATGAATTAACAAAAAAGAATTGAGTATGAAGAAATTAACCCTGGCATATAATTCAGTTATGTTAATTGAAAAAAAATTATAAAATTGTTCTTCAGTCGGTATTCCAAAAGCCTTTGCCGATATTTGAGCAAGAAATAATTTGCGTTATAAAACATTCGCATATTCTTCTAAGAACTGAGGTGTTTAGTAAATATGATAAACATGATTAAAACAAAATCTACCCTAGCGATTGATTAAAATTGTGGAGTCACTTTTCTTTTTTTTTATTGTAGCACGACAAAGTGACTGCACTATGCCTGATGGTAAACACAGTACAATCCAAAAATAATAGCGACCACCGATTGACATACTGTCCATCGCCGGTCGCCACTATCATGCCGACCTGTAATAAGTTGGATATGCACAGGCTGATCCCGAAACGCGACCCGTAGAAGCGAATCACTATTACGGGCTTTTTCGCCATATACATGGTGGTTGCGACCCAGTCGGGCTGTAAAACCCTACCACCCCGCTTGCGCCATTGCCTCGTTCGTTATTCAGCAGGGTGCACCACGTGCAGGTGAGGTTGGCTTGGGTGTCTCAGGTCTTATGATGTTATTCGACACCCCTTACACCCATCACTGTGGTTTGTCTCAATTAATATCCTAAATTACTAAGCTGATTTTAACGATACTTTCACTGGAAAATGGAAGATTTCTCAGAGTATTATATAAGTGTAACGATAATATATAACAGACGTAAATTTCAAAATAAAAGGTTTAATACATTAACTGCTCAATCGATTGTCAAAATAATTTGGCATACACGTTGTCAAGAGTATAGAAAAGAGCATAGAGTAGGTAAAATCTATATTAAAGCAAGCGAAGATGCGAGAAAGAGCTAGTACAAAAAGTCATCTAGTAATTTAGATGAAACAAGTAGTTCCTATCACACAACTATTTTCACAAAAACCAAATCCTGATCACGAAATATCTAGTGCCCAAATAAAAATCTCGCTGAAAAACTTACATACGAAATTATATAGACGAATAAGGTATAACATCAAGAAAGCCATTTCGACTGAGACTACATCCAGTACAAATGTGTTCCGATAATCTTTTTCTGAATACAAACAGCTGGTTTTCGTAATCCGCCCCTCCTTCCATCACGCGCGCTTTCAATGTGCGTAAAAACGATTTGTAACGGAATTCGTTTGTATCCTATTGCGTATTCTATTTAAATCAGTTTACATATATAAATAATTTTCATAGTCATTTGTGTGTTGTCTTTTTATTTGTCCGTTCATTGATGCCCTTTTAACTCGAATAACTCTGAAGTATATTACCTGAAACCATATTTTTGTGCCAAGTATTTATTTATAAAGAAACTAGCTTCTGCCCGCGACTTCGTTTGCGTGGAATAGTTACTTTGGGCTAACGCTAACACACAGCGGAAGCTCTTAAAGGAAAAAAAACCCGATTTTGAAACATTCTTCATCGGTGCTCCACTCCTATTGGTCTTAGTGATATATATATATCTTAAAACCATCCCCGATAAATGAGCTATATAACACAGAAAGATTTTTTTAAATTGGACCAGTAGTTCCAGAGATTACTTCCTACAACATCACAAACTCACAACGTTACAAAGTCACAAATTTTACCTCTTTATAATATTAAGTAGTATAGATCTATTTTACATATACATTTATTACCATTTTGGATTACTCAGGGGATTCCCACCACATAACAATTTTAATAAATACGCATGTCGATGTATTAGTTATATCTAATTCAAACTTAACAATAGTATAAGCAATATACTATATAATAATATTAACAGAGTGATAAAAAGGTGTGCGTGTATAGACGACCTATGTATGTTTTTGTGTTTGGGCGTGAGTGTGTACACATATGTGTGTTTATGAGTCTCAGTTGTATATATATGTATGTATATTTAAGTATTAAAGAGAACAAGTTATGAAGTTAAACGTATATGAACTAAACAAAAAATATCATTATTATAAATCTAATGTATATATTGGAATCACAATATCCCGCTTTTACGTAACAAAGCAAATTTAATTTAAAATGATTTAAGTCCAACTTTGTTAGCACATATAAGACTTTTAATTTTAAAGAGTGCAGTCCAAATTTTTCCCTTCATAAGTTGTTTAGTTTAATTTTATGAGATTAAAATTTTAGACGCTTAAAATGTAAAGACCTAAAAAAAATCTTATAAACGACAACAATTCGATTTGGCTCTCTTTTAAATGTAACCGCTCATATTATGTCTATAAAGAACACTTTTACGCTCAATACGAGCAAAGCAGCGGGTATAGCTAGCATAACACCCTTACACGACTGCGCTGACTAGCTAGCTTTATACGCGAAAACCCATACACATGCGGCATCGGAAACCGCGATAACTCATTCAATATCGGAATTAGTACCACCGTCTCACGTTACCGCCGATTTCAAATAATTCGGAACGTTATTAATAGAAAAACTTTGCAGATTAACTCGACGAACTTTAAGCTTGAGTTTCTAATAAGTTACGTCAAAGATAAATTAAAGAAATTACGCGGAAACGAAGATAGAAACTTTCTTCAGTATTTCAATGATTTATTCCTATCTCATTTAATTTGTCTTTTGATAATTTACTCCGTCATTAAGATCATATTTAAGAAGGACATATATTTATACTAATACTGGCCTTTGCCCGCGACTGCGTTCGTGTTCTCAATAGAAAAAAACATCCCGATTTTGAAACATTTTTCATCTATGCTCCGCTCCTGTTGGTCTTAGCGTGATGATATATAGCCTATAACCATTCTCGATGAATGAGCCATATAACACTGGAAGAATCATTCAAATCGGACCAGTAGTTCCTGATATTACCCCCTACAACGTCACAACATCACAAACTTTACCTCTTTATAATATTAGTTTAGATTATAAAGAGGTAAACTTTGTGAGTTTATGACGTTGTAGGGGGTAATCTAAGGACTACTGGTCCGATTTAAAAAAATCTTTCAATGTTACAAAGCTTTATCGAGGATGGTTATAGGCTATATAACATCACGCTAAGACCAATAGGAGCGGAGCACGATTGACGAATGTTTAAAAAATCGGTTTTTTCCTCTTGAGAGCTTCCGGTGCGTGTGAGTGTTAGCCCAAAGTAACTATTCCACGCGAACGAAGTCGCGCGCAGAAGTTAGTTGTTATATTTTAATTATAATTCTGTTTTCTCTAATTAATACTTAAAATCCTTTTAACGATTTCAAGTTAATTGTTAAACTTTATTATTACCGCTTAATAGAAGGTGTAATGGTATGTGAAAAATTATCCTTTGAAATGCCATGTGTTTATCACTAGCTTATGCTCGCGGCTTCGCCCGCTTGGAATGTTTACTTTGGGCTAAACGCCGATTTTTATATATTCTTTATTGGTGCTCCGCTCCTGTTGGTAGTAGCGTGATCATATATATTCTATAAGCTTCCTCGATAAATGAGCTATCTAACACTGTTTTTTCAAGTCTGACCAGTAGTTTCTGGGATTAGAGCGTTCAACCAAACATACAAACCCTCCAGCTTTATAATATTAGTATAGATTAAATTGTTACCCGATTAGGCCTCCCACGGCAGCGGCTCAAGCCTAGGTTCGATCCCTCGGTAGGGAGCCCTTGAGTGCGTTGCTTGCGCGATACGGTGACACACAAATATACATCACCGCTACAACACTACACGATCACCCTCACACACGTGCTCGCCTACACGCTTACACATGAAAGTGGAAGGGTTTACTTTTTTCCCTTATCGAACTGAAAAACTCTCAATTTTCCGATAATAAATATATGGAAGAGTTGTTGAGGCGTGTATGCTTGATACACATATACGGTTCAACAACTCATACATATATGAATAGTTAGCTAGGTTAGCTAAGATAGGTCGCGATTTTGCATGTAACAGGCAACAGCCAAGCCGAGGTGTGCCGCGCACCCTTGAGCTGGTTGCCATAATAAAATCGGCTGAGTGCCTTAAGCGCTCGCCTTAGTAGTCCGGTGAAGCTGTTAAGACCTTGATGGGTCAATAGCGTAGTCATTTCGAGAAAAAAAAAAGTATAGAGTAAAGCTCTTAACAAAGATGATTCATTTATTTAGTATATATTTTTTTTATATCATAGGAGGCAAACGAATGGATAGGTCACCTGATGTTAGGTGATCACCACCGCCCATAGATACTTACAAGAACCAGGGGAGTCACAAGTGCATTGCTAGCCTGTGTTTGGGAGGAGGGCGGGGAGACAGGAAGTAAAGGAGGAAGTAGAAGGGGAGGGTACGTGGGTCTATGTGGGTATTAGAAACATTTACTTAGTATATAAAAACAGCAGACACAATTAATTGAATTTATGGATGAAATTTAACTGCAATTAATAAATAATCAAATTAATGAATAATAAATAAATAATAATAAATTAAACTGCATTGATGTTTCAACGAAACAATTCTTGAAAAGCCCCGGCTGAATGCACTCATGAGTCGTGTATCTCAGTCGACGCGTTCTGCAATACTTTGTTCTAGATATATATAATCGTATTTACTAGTTAGTTTACTAGTTAGTTTACTAGTTAAATATGAAAGTTCACGAGTACAATGTTTTAAATAATCCTAAATCTATACTAATATAATTAAGAGGTAAAGTTTGTGAGTTTGTAACGTTGTGACGTTGTAGGGGGTAATCTCAGGAACTACTGGTCCGATTTGAATAATTCTTTCAGTGTTATATAGCTCATTCATCTAGAATGGTTATAGGCTATATATCATCACCAGTAGGAGCGGAGCAGAGATGAAGAATGTTTCAAAATCAGAATCTTTTTTCCTTTTGAGAACTGCTGCGTTTTAGTGTTAGTGTATCTATTCCACGCGAACGAAGTCGCGGGTAGAGGCTAGTTATAAATACGAATGTAAGATACTTTGCTGTTGCTGATAAACTCTCGACCGATGATCATGACATTTGCATGAGTATTGTTAGTAGGATAGAAAAAAAAGGGCTGTCACGGGACGCCCGGCAGATGTGAAGCAAGTGTATAACGTAGTAGACAACACTATATACTATAGGTATACAAGTTTAATGCATCAAGAGAGATTGCGCACAGTGACTTGCGTATGTCATCGCGTCGCCATGTCTCTCATTCACGGCCTGTATCTTCACGCTAACAATCAATTTTACCCTCACCTATAGATGTTTCACATCAGAAAGGCGTAGGATATCTTTCATCCCAAAATAAATACTCTGACCGAATAATAGGTTAAATCTACATTTTGTATATAAATATATAGCTACACATCTTATTCAAATTATTTTCTACTCATATGACATATACAAGCGCTTAATAACATCCTTTTTACAAACATGTTTTTGAATCTTTAAGGTAAAGGTCCAGTTATAAAGACTCAAATACTTAAACAGCAATAAATTATATACATTGACAGTGTTACCAGCACAAAAAAATATATCAAAAAAACTCATGACAATTATACTCTTATTTGAATGTATTCGTTTTATAAAAAAACTCTTTCATATCACACAGTAAAGGAAAGTTTTAATCGGTCCAATAATATCATTAAAACTCCATATGTAAGTGAAAACGGATCTCGTGGTATGCGAGGACAACTCGAAATGGATTCCAAAGTTAGGCGTTTAAACTTTGTTAGCGAGTTATCGTAAGTTCTTGCCGAAGTTGCCAGGAAAAGCCAAAAAGAGTAGATTTTGATAAATTGTCGTATATTACAGGACAACTATAAAAACCACATGACGTTAACCTTAAACTATAAACTGCATCTTTTTATACAACTTACGTAAACTTACCTTGCCTTTCAAACTGAACTCATTCATTAATAGTTCTTTAAAATCAAAACTAAATATGAACAAATTTCACAAGTTTTATTTTACTAAGAATTACTTTGAAACATTAGTATTTGGCAATACCCATACTGAGAACTTTAAGTATTCAGACAGATAGTATGTCTCATTTGTTATCGTAATTTAAAAAAAATAAATACTAAAAAAAATAAGTTCACATTATACTGATCCCGAAGTATTATATAACAGAAATTATTCTGATTTAATACGTTTTCGTTTTTCACCTGGCAACACCAAACCTCAAAGCTGTGGTTTCACCGTGCGTGTTATATGCCCCGTAATAAATCTGTCAGACGAGAACGAAAATTGCATTTAGTTACCCACTTTTACATTTATCAGAAGGATCTCTAATATAAAACATCATATGTAGTTAGTATTGTATTTATCTCAAAGTACTTTAAAACATATAATAAAAAATTAGTTTATAATTTTAGTATCATATGATATTTGAATCATGATGCCACGAGTTCATGATTACAGAACAATTAAAAAAGATTCTATAGTATTTGCATCTGACTAGACCATCATACACTTAGTGAAAATCCTCTGTTAAACTCTCTCTTCAATATGTCGCATTTTTAGTCCAGGAAGGACTAAACTAATTACGTGGTTTATTGTCCAGGAAGCCGCATATTAACCTTAGTCGAAAAGCGTAGACTACAATTATCATTTTAACGATTCACGTTGAGAACACTGAAAGGTGGTATGATTCCTCCTGAAGCCACATGCCTGCTTATCTTAAAGTTAGCAATCAATTCCTAAGCATCGGGAGACTACGCCTGAAAGCCAGTTCTCCGCAGATTTTTGAGACACGTCGACATTTAACATCAGCTGTGGTTGTAGTCAAAACTAACACTTAAAATATTAAATAATAGCAATATAGCGCGAATTTATACTACCAATATATACATAAGTAAAGCTTAGTTATTTCAAACGTTACAACACGTTCGTAAATCATCACGCAGCTAGCTTTGTTTATCGCGACAGATGGCAGTGCGCCTACTTAGACTCGAGTCCTATTAAAAACTATACGCTATAATACCTTACCCACAATTTAATACCACCTTACTTTGAAGTATTAGACGGCAGGAGATTATTTTAAGTGATACTAAGTACAAACGAAAGATAACGGCAACCACTAAGAGATCAAGCATCCATTAATGGTCGTAACTGTTTTGCATATGTATATACCTCCCAAGTACATGCCATACATCAAGGCTGATTCCTCAAACAAACGACAAATTAATTAAGAATTATGTAGTCTGGTGAAGCTGCTCAGACCTTGCTAGGTCAATAGTGTAGTCAGTTCGAAAAAATAAATAAATAAAGAATCAGTCTGACTGGACTGTCACCGTGTCTATTTAGTCGTGAATCTGTGGAACGATCAACTTTCTACTATTTTTATGTTTTCGCTATTTTTTTTTTAATTTGTTTTAGCATTTGACCACGACCTCTCGTTATATTAAAAATCAGTGTAGTCTAAGATGAAAACGCGTTAAGCCTACAGGATTACTGTGTTACTAATACAGATGTCAGACACGTAAAGATGTGAAAACGGCGGATTATAACGATGAATAGGATAGGTAGGAGCGCGATGAGCAAAAGTATTAAGAATATAATAAGAATTATTCTAGGAAATTCAAACGGATTGGTGGTAAAGACAGCTATAAAACCAAACTAGACAGTCAACTACTTCATAGACTATAACTGTTTCTCAACATAGTTAAAGCACTTTATTTTAAAGATTAAATGATTTTTACATTTATATAGAATGGAACTATAGGTTTCATTTTCCAAAACCAAATTTGGTATTTGGATACTTTTCAGCTGTTAACTTTATTCTTTTAAGGTTGCAAATATCAGTACGAATCAGATCGTGTAGACATACAACTACCACAAGATGCTAACTTTGATGGAATGTGTGACATATATTTTATGAAAAAATTAGGCTCTGCCCGCGACTTCTTTCGCGTGGAATAGTAACTTTGGGCTAACGCTAACACGCAGCGGAAGGTCTCAAGAGGAAAAAAGAGCCCCGATTTTTAAACATTCTTCATTGGTACTCCACTCCTATTGGTGTTAGCATGATGATATAAACCTATAACTATCCTCGATAAATGAGCTATATATCATTGAAGAATCTTTCAAATCGGACCAGTAACATTGGGAGTTTATAGTAAGGAGTGAGACATAATCCCACATAGGAATTAATATTCGTGTAACGTAGTCGACCTTCCTGTGCTATGCGAGGAACGACTGAAATTAACCGCTATACGCGATCCTTGTTAAGGATTTGTGGGAAATAGTGACAGGGAGATAAATCATTCTCTTCCTTGCTTGTCGACGTTCAATTTATATTGTAAATAATCTTAATAATAACTGTCATTTTGGAAATAGTTTACATACTCATGTAGTCGATTAGTTTTATTTTATTAAACGACTAAAAAAATAAGAAAAATCGTTACAAATCCTTCCACATGTCAATTTACTTCATTTAAAACATAAATTAGTTTTAATACGGATATGGTCACTATAAGATTTTGTTAGCTTAGCTAATTACGTAATAACTTAATACGGAAGGTCCCTTAAGTAGAAATTTAATAAAGTAACCTTGGTATTACATGAATCTCACAACTCTTTACGGCAGAAGAACTGAGTTGCGAGACTAGGTTTTTTTTTTACAAGTTTTGTTTTCGATGGCACTATACCTTTTCAAATATCTTGAATGTTAAAAAACTCCCGTATCGAATGTATTTTTTTTTTTTTATAGAAGCACGACAAAGTGACTGCACTAAGCCTGATATTAAGCATAGTACAATCCAAAAACATCGGCAACCACCGAGAGAAAGATTATCCATCACCGGTCGCTGCTGTCATGCCGGCCATAATGACGAAAGTCGCCCTGTACTGGATATGCACAGGCTGATCCCGAAACGCGACGCGCAGATGCGAGTCACTATGACGGGCTTTTTCGCCATATGCATGGTGGTTGCGACCCAGTCGGGCTGTAAAACCCTACCACCCCGCTCTCGCCATTGCCTCGTTCGTTGATCAGCAGGGTGCACCACGTGCAGGTGAGGTTGGCTTGGGTGTCGCAAGTCTTAAGATGTTATTCGACACCCCTTACACCCCTGAGATGATGATGTAATGAGATACAAAATAAAAAGGAATTTAAGCTACCTAGCTCGTATTAAGATTCGCTACAGATTATACAAAATCTCGAAAAACAAACAATGATCGCGGAAAGTATACAAGAACTGACAATTGTTTCCGAACGAGTTTTTGTTCGTTTGAAGAAATAAAAGATATATTTTAATAACCATTCAGGGGGAGTTTTTGGCGGGATCTCAGTCTATCATGTAGTGGATTTTATATTTTATTCATAATCTTGTGTTATTAGACTTTATATTTTGTAAATTTGGTGGTGTTTTGCGTAATATAGTTAGTTTATTGTGCATAAGTGAAGTGAATGGAAAATAATACCACGGAGCATGAAATTCTGAGATGCCACAAAAACTCCCTGGAAGGTTCTAACAAGGGATCCACCATCTTGTTAGAATATTGACTCACACGACGCTTAATATTGAAATGATTGCACGATGCTTGTAATATTATTGACTACGTGACAATGGCAGTAATAATCTGAATGATTGATTGCCAAAAATAAAGTAAAAAAAAAAAAAAATAACCATTCAGATAGACTATGAATATAATAGAATTGTTTGTATTATTTTTATTCTTTCTTTTCACCTATCAACGTCGCAATTGATCTCAAATATTAGAAGAAAATACGAATCAATATTAGCAAAACCAAAGAAAAGTGTCGCCTGCATTTGTAATTTATGAAAGAGGACATCAAAGCTTTTTTTTTCAAACTGACTATTGGCCTTGCAAGGCCTTACCACTTTCAGGCTTCACCGGACTACTTTGGACATCAAAGCCCTCAAAAGAAATTGTATTTCACTCTTAACATGAGGTTTTTTCATCTCACAACTCAAAAAATCAAAATCAAAAATACTTTATTCAGTTTAGGCCATAATAAGGCACTTATGAACGTCAAAAACTACCACCGGTTCAGAAATAACCCAGTCATCGAGAAGAATCAGCAAAAAACTCGATCTGGTTTATCTTTTTAACAAATATATATAATGTTTAGACTATATTACATACATGACAGAAACGTATTTAATGGATGCACAGAGATGAGTCAATTCCTAACATCACTATCGTTCAGATACTGATCCACTCTATAATAGCCTTTTGAGACCAAAACCCGCTTGACATGGCGCTTAAATTCACAATTAGGCACATCGGTAATATCCTTTGGAACTTTGTTATAGAACCGTACACTAATTCTCAAAAAACGATTACTCGTTTTACTAAGTCTAAAACATGGGATAACCAGTTTGTCACGGTCACTATGCAGGCCTTTTACGAAATCCAGTTTATCAAGGTTCTTTCGGACATACATTAAACTATCAAGAATGAACTAGTAGTTACTATATGAATGATTGTAGATCTAGAACGTCGGCATCACAGACAGCGTCGACCGAGATACGCGAGTTGTGAGTGTACTAAGTCGAGGCATTTCAAGAATCATTTAGTTGAAACACCTCACGTAACGCAATGCACTTAAAACGTTTTAAATGCCATCTGTATAATCATGTATTATATAAAACTCTCATTTCTTTTATTTTTTAACCGACTTCAAAAAAAGTAGGAGGTTCTCAATTCGTCTGTATTTTTTTTAAAGTTTGTTACCTCATAAACTTTGGACTGGGTGAAACGAATTTGATGATTTTTATTTGAAAACTGGTGCTTCCCGTGTGGTCCCGTTCCAATTTCGTCCAGTTCTGATAACGGCATCCAGTGCAAAACCGTAGAAGTGTTAAATTTGCATTACGTATGTAAACGACAAATAGACGAATAACTCAATATCACGCCAACCGATTTCGATGATTCATTTTTTAGTAGAAAGGATGTATTTCAAGGGTAGTTTGATGAGAGTTTGGTTAGGTTCTGATTATGGGATCCCTGACAAAGTAACTCAACTTTCAAGAAACAAGCCTACTCCTTTCTTAAGGGCCGGCAACGCATCTGTGATTCCTCTCGTTTCGCAGGTGTCCATGGGTGGCAGTGATCACTTACCATCAGGTGGCCCGCATGTTTTAGTAAAATACATTTATGTACACAAAAAATGGAAAAATAAAGTAAACATCTCTATGTAGCACACATATTCATATGTTTTATTTAATTTGATAAACTATTTATTATCCGCTTTTTAGTGCCACTTGGGTTTTTGATAAATATTGAAGTCGATTAATTTTTTTTTTTGAAAATTTACTTTATTGAAGTGAGAACTTCTTTAGGCTCGTTAGGCGGTATTTTTTGGCAGGTGATAAACTTATGATTTCGCGTCACGACATGCTAGTAAGAATGCGACCATATTACGCTTGCGCGGCTTATGTTAGACCAGCAACGTGTATTATAGCAGTCTGTCTACATATAACATTTATATTTCGTATTGAGACTGTGTAACTCATCATTTGTTTCATTACTTAATATTTTTTATTAAAATATGTACAAATAGACGGGTCACCTGATCTTGAGTGATCACTGTCGTCCATAGACACCTGCAACCCCAGGGAGTCGCAAGTGTATTGCCAGCCTGTGTTTGGGGAAGGAGAGGGGAGGAGGAGAAGGGAGGGGCGATGATTGCTCTGAATACCAATCGATCTGTAAACCAGACTAATGATAATAATTTCAAATTATAAATTATGTTTTTTAATACTTTATTTTGAATACTCTAACTGCAAGAAAGTGTGTCATGATTTTATTAAATCATTCGTAAACCTAAAAATAAAACAGAATATACATAAGTTTCGAATAAAGAACGAACTGAAAATCTCAGGTTTCTAGAGTAATGTTGTTGTCGACCAAAGATATATAATTAATAATTATTAATTATCATCTTTTCAGCTTATACATATAAAAGGTGACCTCGTACGTAATACTGAAACTACACAACTATTTGTAAAATTCACCCAAACCTTCCAATCCCTCATATCACTGAAAATCCCCTACCAAGGGCTGTAGAAATGAGATTAGACGCATAAATACAGAGTGTGTTGTACGAAGCAGGTGCCGCTCTGAATTAAAACGTGAACAAAAGACCCCTCACAATGAGCCAAGAATGAAAGGCGTAAGATACGGGCCTTTCAGGCTTGCGTAATGAAATCCCCCTGTATTGTGTTCAAAATTCTGCCTTAAATAAATGTGCTGTATACGAGAGTAACTTTCTTAACTCATGTAACTTTCTATTAATAAGAATTCTGTAACAATTTTCTTTCTGACTTTCTTTTTATATATAATTAAATGATATAGATCTGCCATTGTATGCGCTTAATTCTAAAATTGCTAGATAGATTGTTATAATTGTTTTTCTAATTTTACTTCTAAAAACTTCGTTCTTTGATTAAAGAAGGTGTTACTTTGTGAAAATTTATCATTAAATAATATAGTGAACATTACATTGCACTTTCGCAGGGAACTGATTGACCGCAGCCACGTCCGACTGCAACAAGAAACATTCGATTTCATTTGCGCGAGATGTAGCTGAAGAAGCTAAATCTGAAACTAACAATAGAAAGAGAGAAATATGAGGTTTTTTTATATCATAAAGGAGGCAAACGAACAGACGGGTCACCTGTTGTTAAGCGATCACCGCCGTCTATTGACCCTAGCAACCCCAGAAGAGTCGCAGTGTTGCCAGCCTGTGTTTGGGGGAATGGAGAGAAAGGGAGAGGCGTTAGAGGAGAAGGGAAGGAAGAGGAGAGGAGAGGGGAGGGGTGGAGAGGGGAGGGGAGGGGAGATAGGGCTCTGGCACTCTCACTGACCAACAATGCAAGCACTGTTACTTTACGTCGGTTTTCTGTGAGAAGGTGGTGCTACCCCGGACTAGCAGACCCATTCATGCTGAAGCCAATAATAGCTTCAACGTGGCTCTACCACCTACATATATCAAAAGAAAGAATTAAAAATGTAAGGAATTAAAGGATTAAGGAAAGATTGACAGTTGAACCGAACGTTGGTTGACATTGTTACTATGTAACTATAAAATAGATCATTCATATATTGTATGTATGTTGCAGATAACAGTGTAATTACTACAATCGACTAAAAATGTTTCGTTCCGTCAGTCCTTACCTAAAAGAAGCACCACTATACCTTAATTGAAATAAAGTTTTAAGATACTACGATTTTTGGAAACACAACGTGTTTAGCGCTAATGGGGCAAGCAGTATAGTGGTCATGTTTAGTTTGGTGTTTTTATTTTGTACATAAAATATGTAGTTAGAATAATAAATAACTCAGTTGAAGTAATGAGTAGCTAGTACATTATTATATATGATAAAACGAATTTCTGCCACGTCTGTTTGTTCGCAATAAAGTCAAAAACTACTGATTGCATTTTCATGCGGCTTTAACCAGAAGATAAAGTGATTAATTAGGAAGATTTAGGTATATAATTTTTCATGTTTTTCTATTATCAGGGCGGGATAACGTCCGCCGGACCCGCTAGGAGAATATAACAGATAAATACAATTCGCTTAATAGTAAAACTATCCTTGGAAAAATTACACTTTACAAATGTTATCTGTTGTGTTTTATATGTTGTAAATTATATATATCCTTGGCATTTAGACAGTAAGGTAATACTTTTGGCGACAAATTTACAATTCGAGAGTGATAGCGAGTCAGGAGGCCTTAGAAAAAAATCCACTGTGCTATGGATTCATCAAACAACGATTCGAACTTACGTCCATCGACACTCGGTCCAAACACACTATCAACTAAACCCTTATCGATGTATATGTGTCGATGATCATCGTCATTATTTCATACTACAATAAAAAAATACATCCCTGAAACAGCTAATAATTTTTTGGTCCAATTAACCTTCCGCAACGGCATCCTTCCACCTCGATGAATCCCCACTATATTTCGTCCCGAAACAAATTGTTTCAAACATTACGAGTTGCGAAATTCGTTGAAATAAACAAAGCCACAGGTGCTGAGGTACAAAATTAAATACGAACTGCGTATAACAGAGCTAGCCCAACATAAATAATTCTCCCTTTAATTTGGCCGCGAACATGTCGGGACTTTTGAAGACATTGAATTAAAGCGACGTGCAGTAGCACTGGATAAGCATTGACAAGTTGGAGGGTCGAATACGAAGAGCTATATATAACTCATGCAACTTAGTACGCTTATTTGAATACGTGACAAAAGATAAGTTAGCATATTCAGGCACGGCGATGATCCATGTATTTTCAAATCTTGTCGAGTTTAATACGATGTGTGTAATGGCAATTCAGTCCAGTAAAATTTTCTAATTAACTCGATTAAGTACTAGTATACTACTTAATTTAATCTGGTGCAGTAGAATCTCTTTAACTCGAACTTTGATAAGGTTTGTGGGTGATAGAGCCACGCTAAAGTTATAACTGATTTCAACATGAATGGATCGCCTCACGCGGATACTACCACCCGACCCACAGAAAACCGACGCGAAGTAGGCTGCTTACATTGTTGCGTTTCGTTCGATCAGTGAGAACACCGGAGGCCCACCTCCCCTCTGTCCCTTTTCTCCATTCCCCTTCCCTACCAACATAGACTGACAACATATTTGCAACTCCTCTGATGTTACTGGTGTCGACGGTGGTGATCACTTAACAGCAGGTGATCTACCTATTCGTTTGCCTCCTTTTTTTTTTTTTATTAACGTGGGGAAATCCCTAACGGATACGCTACCCTCCCGGGGGAGAGGGTAGGTTATGTCCGATTCGCACGGACTAAAACCCCACGGTGTACCGTCCGCCGCATGGAAGGGGCAGCCAGGGATCGAGCATGCTCACTGACCTGAAACTGCCCCTGCGGCAGCCTGGCGAGTGTACGCCAGGCTTCGCCCTACTATAGAGAGGCTACTGGGTACACGACCAGCAGCCTCCCCTCGTCAGCCTCACCCGTGCAACGAGGAGATGGGAGGCCCCGCCCCATCCCCTCAGGTTTGGCGACGGTTTTGGGTGAGACGGGCATAACACCTCGCCCCTCCCGCTGCTCTTCTTTGGCGGAGAGGACCACTTCTGGGATCGACCTCCCGGGCCCTCTCCGCCGCCTCCTTCTGTGAGATGACGGTCTCGCAGAAGGAGGCCACAGCAGCCCAGACGTCCTCGCTGCCGAGCATGGCCGAAACCACGCCCGGCAGCGAGAGATCGTCCCCCACCGCCGCAACCAGGGCGCGGCGCTGATCGCCCCACGCGGCGCACTCCGAGAGAGTGTACTGCGCGGTGTCCATCTCAGCGCCGCACTCGTGGCATGCGGCGGTGGGCTCCCTGCGCGCTATCCGGTGCAAGTACCAACCGAAGCATCCGTGCCCGGTCAGCACCTGCACCAGACGGTACGTCAGGGAGCCCCAGCCCCTACTCACCCAGGCCGACAGGACCGGGCGGACGGCGTCTATGGTAAATCTTCCGTAACGCTCGTCCGCCAGGTTCGTTTGCCTCCTACCATTTAAAAAAGTAGAGAAATATTCCATTCTCCTCAAGCCACAAAACCTAAAATATTAGTGACCCTACGACCTGCTTCGATGGATATTTGCCCTCCATAACTCGATTGGGCCCTTTGTATCTCGAGCAATATTTGTGCAGATTTCATTTTCGAATCTTTGATTATGAGCCGAGGCTTTTGCTGAAAGAAAACATCTTGATAGCAGAGAGGGATGATCGCAGCAGGGCTTTCCATAAGCTTTTGTGGCAAGCTATCACAATCAGGTAAAAATCATTCATTCATAAACATTTTCAACTTCAAGTGGGATAGTGGTTGGATATTAAAAAATCTAAGAATACTAAAGAAAACGTTTTAAATATTATAATTGAGGATGTTAATAAAGTTTGTTTGCTTTACTAACATAAGAGAGAGAGTCACGTAAAGTTGTGCATGCATAAAGCAACTAACAGTAAAGTCTGTAACTAACTGTAACATTTAACAGAGTTACATCTTTCACTTTTCCCCGAATAGTACTAAGTTGAAGTAGCCTTAGAAAATTTTAAATTAATAGCCATTTAAATGTAATAGCCTCATTATTACGTTACCCCCATAACACTTTACTAGGGATGTGAGTTTAATGAAAAAAATCGATTAATTAGGAATCGATTTTTCTTTTTTTAAATAATAATCGATTTGTTAAAAATCGATTTTATTGGAAATAAATAATCGATTTTTTCAAAAATCGATTTTTATAATATTTAAAAATAGACATGCTTTCCATATTCCCATAATAAACCTAAAGATTTAAAATAACAATTTATCAGATTAAGAATCACATAAAATTATACGTATCAAAAATATCCAGTTCAAAACAAAATAAAAGTGAATGTTCCTTTAAACTTTCAAGGTAGAGAATATAGAAACTAAATACCATAGAAATTTTCAGTACTATTAAACATTATATCGTAATAAAAATGAAATGATAAACATCCTAACAAAATGACAACATTATTAATTCTAACTGTAAAATTCAAAACAATGAAGTTCTCTTTTAAATTTTCATATTAATCATAGTGTGACTGAGAAAATTAAAATTGAAGAATTTTTTTTATTGAATAATTTCAATAATAATGTATAGTTTTGTAAACTTATCGATGTCGAGTTTACCATAAGACATTTTTAGTAAACATGTTGTACTCGCATGACAGACCTTTTTAGTTTTATTGAAAGTTTTAATTTTACAGAGAGCGGTATTTGGCTGTCATAAGAACCACAACAATCATTATAAGATATAGTAACTCATGTTACTTGTAAGGCAGTGGGATGTTTTCATTCTATGTTCTTTTTAAATTTGTAGTTTCACTACAAAATTTTTCATTCTATCGAACAGGACATGCATATTACTGTGGTATTATTCTTTTTCGTTATAAAATACTTTCGCCAGCCGCTTTTAGGTGTTTTGCGGCTAGAAAACATTTAAAATTTTTACAAACATATTATCTCACTATGCTCACTCTTCAATTGTAAATAATAATGAACTTATTTTGAGTTTTTTTCATCCCTCGCATGGATGTTTATAAAAATCGATTAAAATGCGTAATTTATATAATCGATTTTCAAAAAATCGATTAATATGAAAATAAACATCGACAATAAAAAATCGATTATAATAAAATAAAAATCGATTTAATTAAAAATCGATTATTTTTTAACATCCCTACACTTTACTGATTTTTAGTTACCCATGGTTACGCTTATAGACAATACTTAGTCCGTATTGAAAAAACTTAATAGCATACGCATCCAAGATTATACACTAAAAACTTCTCTACTTTTTAGTGTAGGTCTGATCTAAATCGGTTTAGCAGTATCGAAATAATCTCAGGCTGATCCCCGGACACATCAAAGACAATTCAATTTTATTTCTATGTATGAATTCTTATGTAGAGTATTTGCATAAGTTTTAAATAAATATTATTTTTATTAGAAAATTAACACAAGCTACAATAACGTTACGCAATATGAATAAAACAATTGGAAGACAATACTTCTTAATAAATTTACAATACAAATATAACAATTTACTATACAATACAAATTTAATTTGTAAATAATCTCTTGACATATTCTCCGAGGGTACTACTATCAATAAAGGTGACATTCGCAATTAATATACTTGTCACAATATAAAGTGACAATTTAATAAGCTTGTCTCATCCATTAAATGTATAACAAGGTCGAGGGCTTTACAATTTAGTAGGTTTATTTCATCATGGAAGGCGAGGTGTCGAAAATGTGCGAGACCTCGTCAAAACCGCAACGCTATCCATATTTAATAAACTTCCCGGTCTCCTCAGAGGCCTAGATTACTTCAATTCATTGTATCGTATTTGGAGTTTAAGGAACATTCTTATCATTTAAATAATAAACTAGCTGATTGGGTCACGCATTGTAGTGTCTCAGTTATAACATGTTGAATTGAATAAAATACATCCATCATAAAATAAACTAGAGTTGAAAAAGAAATTTTTAACTTTAACGTGGCGCCATCTATGACAGTTAGTTTTACAGTTTTCTGTCAGCAAACTAATTTTAGCGCCATCTGTTCGAGACTGATTAAACTTACAATCAATAACAATAATCAACATTGACAATCATTTCATTTATAAATAAAAAACCTTGAGAACATTAATCAAAGTACAAAATAAATCATCAAAATCGATATTATAAATACACGGGCAGCGGAATTTCATATCACAGAAAACCGACGTGAAGTAACAGTGCTTGTATTGTTGCGTTTCGTTCGGTCATTTAGAACGCCGGTGACTCATCTCCCTCCTCTCCCTTCCCTCCTCTCCCTTCCCTCCTCTCCCTTCCCTCCTCTCCCTTCCCTCCTCTCCCTTCCCTCCTCTCCCTTCCCTCCCCCCTCCTAGCCCCTTCCCCACTAACACAGACTGGCAACACACTTGGCACTCCTCTGGTGTTGCTGATGTCTAAGGACGGTGGTTATTACTTAACGACAGTAACCCAACTGTTCGTTTGTCTCTTATGATATAAAAAAGTTAGTTGCCGGAACACATCAAAAGACGCTTACCGACAAATTTTCAACTTCAGTCTACCATCCTAGCCAGGCGCACTTAGAAAATACCCTACCACAAAACTTTGGTTCTCCTTCATTGGACACTCTGACTCAGTTCCAAGGATTCAAATGTACGTCCTTCAACAATGTATCCGAGGAGGCTATCAACTAAGCCATCATCGCTTTATTATACTTCAAGGTTCATACTTAAAAAAATAATGAAATTAAAAAATTGAGCCGTCACGGGACGCCTGGCCGATGTGAAACATCGAAATAGTTTTATAAAAGTTATATGTGTTTAAGAACAGGTTACGACAGGAATCAGCTATGGCATGATGAAAAGCTTTACAAATTTATTCCATAAAATAATGACTGTAAATTTATTATTTACTACATACATATTAATTTTTAATAAATTCAAAAAATCAATTGGGTGCAGGCGCGGTGTATTTGGCGGCATTTATCAAAGGACACTAGTCGTTGGCGCGTGCCATGTAACATTAGTAGAACAATTGGCCTACAAAACAGTTTGAATATTGTGTTTATACAGATAGGGTTGCAAATGTTTATGAGTATTTCGTTAATAGAGCAATGTTCGTGTTTCGCGTCGCCACGCCAACAATTAGGTTTACCCTCCACCTATAGATGTTTCACATCAAAAAACAGTTATACATCAAGAATCAAAACGGACAATAGATAGAACGGTACTTTAAAAAACGTATACATCGGTCGATAACTCACCCATAGGTTGTAAACATAAACCGCAGTATAAATTATTCCGAGATTGACTCCAACCCTTTGTTTACTCAGACTAATGTGCAGGGTTGTGCAGCTGGAATCCACGTGCTGTTTACCCTTCATTACTATAGTCGTTGATATTTTTCCGGAGAATGACCTCGAGTTCATTGATCTATGAATTATGATACTATATCGCTAATTGGAGGGTAGTGGTGTCTTTTTGGCCTATTGATTGATACGTCGGAGTGTACTAAAAATAGTATATTACATATTGATAAATTCATTTATGTGTTTATATTCATGTGACGCATACCTCGGGAACACTATTTTTGCTGCATGCAAGGTATCCTTCGTCCTTTTCTCGCTATTTACCCAGCAAGGTCTTAACAGCTTCACCGAACTATTAAGGTGAGCGCTTAAAGCACTCAGCCGATTTTATTTTGGTAACCAGCTCAAGGGTGCACGGCACACCTCGGCTTGGTTGTTGCCTGTTGCATGCAAAATCGCGACTTATCTAGCTAACCTAGCTAACTATTCATATATGTATGAGTTGTTGAAACATATATGTGTACCAAGCCTACACGCCTCAACAACTCCTCCATATATTTATTATCGGAAAATTGAGAGTTTTTCAGTTCGATACGGGGAAAAAGTAAACCCTTTCACTTTCATGTGTAAGCGTGTAGGCGTGCACTTATGTGGGGGCGATCGTGTAGTGTTGTAGCAGTGATGTATATTTGTGTGTCACCGTATCGCGAAAGCAACGCACTCAAGGGCTCCCTACCGAGGGATCGAACCTAGGCTTCAGCCTCTGCCGTGGGAGGCCTAATCGGGGAACAATTTGTAAACAGATTCTCGTGTCACGCCAGTAGTGCCAAAGAACGGGATTAAACGCGAGACCGGGTTACGGGCAAGTGACCGATCATTCTTTTTTTCGATTAGCCTAATTCATATATAATATATCAACAAGATAAAAATCTTTTAAATTTAAATCTTTTTTTTCTATTTTATCTTCTCTTTAAATTTTTTGATACATTTTTTTAATGGAAGATAAAAATATTATACATTTTACGTTTGTAGAAAAAACAACACTAACAACAGAAAAAAGGTATTTAATACATTGAAATTTTTAATACAAAGAAACAAAGTGTTGACTATAGCCAACTTCAGGGTGTCTGTTTTTCGTGACGGTGTGTGCGCGCATCATAATAACTTCAGGGTATCGGTTTTTCGTGATGGTGTGCGCGCATCGTAAAATTTACTCATCATTTTTCCCTAACGCGCCAAAAGAAGTATAATTTCAAAAAGAGTTTAGAATACCGCCTGACCAAATTATGCCTAAACAATAACTATGCAAAAGTACATAATGATCGGTTAAAGTGATAAAACGTGAGAATATAACAAACAAAAAACAAATTAGAATTTATAATATTAGCATCATATTTGACATTTATTGAACTGTTGAATAACTTTGTGATGATTGTACGATGAATATTAGTTGTTCGTATCGTGGCTTTGATTTTCAATAATCTGAAATGTTTTCCTTTTCATGCTTGTCGGTCGTTACATAAAGCTTACTTATTCGCACATTGTGATAACATTGAGTGCCCATAGTTATTGTCAAATAGTAATATCAGATAGCAGATAATAAATAGCAGAATAATTATGTATTTCAATATAAATGTCAAGGCAAGGTTTTTATGAATAAAAGTTTTTTTAAACAATTGAGTTAAAAAATCTCTTCAGTCTAAGAGATTTTAAAATTGTAGGCATATTGACGTTTCAGTTTCAGAAAGTTTTATAAAATGTGTACAGTTATACGTGCAGTCAAACTTTCAATAACCAATTAGTACTACAAACAAAAATTTCCAACGATAGTAATCATAAAAACAAAGTTAAAAGTAATTTTAAATTTAAACCTGACTATACTAATTAAAATGAAATACACGACAAAAATTTCGAACCATTTACAAACTATACGGAAGAAATTGAAGACGACAGCTAAAATTAGTCACAGAATTTGTGTAAACCGACAATTAATTTATTTAAAAATAGCACCGCCCCGAACCGAGTCGCCCGAGCACGTGTGTCGCACGAGAATTAAACGCGGCTAAATTTAACACAACTAGGCTTTTACTTAAGCGAGCGGTTGTTTATCTTTCTCTTCAGATAAGCTGAAACCGAGAGGAACTTCCTGCGAGATTAAACGGCTTTGTTAGCACAGCAACACACTTAACTTTACCAAGGATATACTTGGTACACTGTTAAAAGGTCACGTCAGAGAGTTCTTTTTTTCTCGTGCGTTGAAGTGACAGCGCTGTATCCAATAAAAGCAGAGTGAAATCAAATGATCAGCGAAAGAATTATAACTCTTCGGTGACCACTTCTGTATACACTTGGAGACAAAGTAAAACACAGTCACTGTCTTGGGCTTAATACCATATGCGTGATGATAATCCAGTCTAACAAAAACTTCCTATTACCTCGATTAAGTACAAGTACATTAGTTAATTTCATCTGGTACAGTACCACCACCCTAAGTCGAACTTTGATAAGTAGGAAACTTACAAACCTAGAAAAAATGTTCCAATTAAAGAATTTTTCAATTTAACAATTTAAGAAATGTAATATTTCAAAGATAAAATCTAAGATATTAAGACGTTGAGGAAAACAGTACAAAATATCTAATAAATGAATAAATAAACAAGATGAAAAAAGAAACGAACGACTTCCAAGTAATAATATTATACTCCCATTTTGAAATGGCCACTAAATGACATCGAGTTACTTTGGGTGCAAATGACAACTCAAACACTCGAGTTAAGCTCGCTAATATTAGCACAGACGTCGTTTAGCGAGCGTTAAGCTTCAATAAACTAGTTTTCTAGTTAAGAAGCTTTTACATCGTACATACTGTGAAAATAAATATGACATTGGCATTATAAATTATAGTAAAAAAACGTGGCGTCTCGTACCGTTTTTTTACCACATGGCCTTTGTCAATGCGACAAAACGAGATAACATTAGGTTTTAATTTAATTATATAAATAAGTAGGGAAGGCATGAGATCTGTTTAATAATCTGTAATCCAAAAATGTCTTGTTCAACGCTTAATTCACTGTTAGTTATTTAATTCAATGAATTTTTACAAATAGCTTCGTCTAAAACCGTAAAAATCTTATTATTTAAGTATATATTTTTCGGAAGCAAAGTTCTTCGAATCTTTATCTCTCCATTTAAGTAACTTTATGTAATTAGTTTAATAATTAGTAACGACGAAGAACAGCACCCGAGAAAACTTAGACACCTAATAATATTTACGTAGTACCTATCACTCAAATAAAATGGTAAACTTTATTATATTTTTTCTATTATCTGGTTACATAAGATCTTAGTGAGAGGTTCCTAAAATCCCTCGATTAGGCCTCCCACGGCAGCGGCTCAAGCCTAGGTTCGATCCCTCGGTAGGGAGCCGTTGAGTGCGTTGCTTGCGCGATACGGTGACACACAAATATACATCACCGCTACAACACTACACGATCACCCCCACACACGTGCACGCCTACACGCTTATACATGAAAGTGGAAGAGTTTACTTTTTTTCCCTTATCGAACTGAAAAGCTCTCAATTTTCCGATAATAAATATATGGAAGAGTTGTTGAGGCGTGTATGCTTGGTACACATATACGGTTCAACAACTCATACATATATGAATAGTTAGCTAGGCTAGCTAAGATAGGTCGCGATTTTGCATGCAACAGGCAACAGCCAAGCCGAGGTGTGCCGTGCACCCTTGAGCTGGTTGCCATAATAAAATTGGCTGAGTGCCTTAAGCGCTCGCCTTAATATTCCGGTGAAGCTGTTAAGACCTTGATAGGTCAATAGGGTAGTCATTTCGAGAATTCCTAATATACTAGGTACTTCATCTTTTCATTTCAGTCTATCATTGCGTTGGTTGTTACATAAAAGGTATAGATGGAATTTTGGATGATACATTTGTTTTAAATATTTGCGAAATAATTTTATAATTCAACTATACTATCAACATCGACATCCGCATCAAATGTTGTGGTTGGTAAAGCCGGCTTACCAACTCAGTTTCCAGGGGTACCAACCAAATCTCACCTCAAATTGAAATAGTTTGTGAGGTTATTTTCAACTGAGTACAATTGACCAATTCACATCAAGCAGATTGTACGCCTATTCGCTATTTTATGTATACTAGTATTATTAAAAGATAAAGTTTGTGAGCTTTTAAAGTTGTAGGAGAAAATATTTGGATCTTCTAACCGATTTTGAAAATTTACCAACAGATTTACAAAAAGAAAGCCACGTTATTTGTGAGTGTCATAGGCTATATATTAACCCGAAAAATGAAAATACTTTTATGTGGTATTTGTATTTGCAAAGTAAAGTTAGTAAAGTAAGTTTTGGAGTGTAAGGGGTGTCGAGTAACATCTTAAGACTTGAGACACCCAAGCCAACCGCACCTGCACGTGGTGCACCCTGTTGAATAACGAACGAGGCAATGGCGAAAGCGGGGTGGTAGGGTTTTACAGCCTGACTGGATCGCAACCACCATGTATATGGCGAAAAAGCCCGTCATAGTGACTCGCTTCTGCGCGTCGCGTTTCGGGATCAGCCTGTGCATATCCAGTACCGGGTGACTTTCGTTATTATGGCCGGCATGACAGCGGTGACCGGCGATGGATAATCTGTCTCTCGGTGGTGGCCGATGTTTTTGGATTGTACTACGCTTAACATCAGGCATAGTGCAGTCACTAAGTCGTGCTTCAATAAAATAAAAAAAAAGTAAGTCGGAGAAAAACCAATAGAATGAAAAAGAACGCTTAAAGATGAGAGATATATGATTGAATTCTAGAGAAAAGTTGTAGAGCTTGGTAATGCCTACAAAATAGCCAGTGACAGTATATATCTAACTTTTATATTTAAGTCACAAAAAGTAGTTTTTTATAATAGAAAAATAATTTAGATCATTAAATGATATTTATTGGTCGTACAATCAACAACAATTATGAATTCTTATCAAAATATATAGCACTCAGTACTAACTGAATCACCTAAAAGTGTTTATCACCTAACGAAGTGGGCACAGGTCAGCTAGTATGTAATAACTTTGTATATACAATTCTTGCAGGATTTTCTTATACTATACTTACATATGTATCTAGAATAGTCCAATGGTCATTAAATAAGTTTTTGATTTTATATCACGTTACACTTAATTTTGAATTATGATTCAAAGCGAGAGTTAAATTACTTAATTTTATTCCTAAATAGGATATTATTTAATCAGTGAAGTTTTACGTAAACTAGGTTTGTCCTCGGTTCATCTCATATCAATTACCTAACTCCTATTAAGATAGAGTTTTAATACATTTATTTACACGTTACATGGGCTTATTTAATTTATGTAAGTGATAGTAAATGCTGTAGATAATCATGTGATTTAATTATAGTAAAATTATTTAATTGAATTAAAATTAATGTTTCGCATGTAGCGTATATTTTTAGTTTTCTTTGTGATGTAAGAGAAATCAAATACAAAAACAAAATACTGGTAATCCTTTTAGTAATATTTATTTTAAATATTTGTCTACTACATTACATTAGTCAATACTTGTGTATTCAAAACATAGTATGTATTTATTTGTAGAGTTTTGCGTCGTAATTTACTATTTACCTAATAACTTATTATATAACTAGCTGTGCCCACGACTTCATCTATGTAGAACCTTATACAAAAAAAAGTGATTAACAAACTCATCTGAATGTATTAAGTACATATGTATACTATCTACATTACTCTTGTACTTGCGCCGCGTCGTCATTAAAATTAGAACAAAAAAAAGAAGAAAAGTGATTAAAATTACAATAAATTTTAATAGAGTGAACCGATTTTGAAACAATGACTAAGTTATTCTCGAAGATATACTTTATAATTTTAATTTATTTTATTTTATTTTACTTTGAGACTTTATTGTGAACGCAGGCAGTACTTTAGCAGTGATGCGTGTTGATACAAAAGTTTCCGATAAAAATGTATGGAGGAGTTGTTGAGGCGGATATGCTGGTACTCATATACGTTTCAACTCAAACATATATGAATAGTTAGCTAGGTTAGCTAAGTTAGGTCGCGATTTTTGCATGCAACGGGCAACAGCCAAGCCGAGGTGTGCCGTGCACCCTTGAGCTGGTTGCCATTATAAAATCGGCTGAGTGCCTTAAGCGCTCGCCTTAGTAGTCCGGTGAAGCTGTTAAGACCTTGCTAGGTCAATAGCGTAGTCAGTTCGAGAAAAAAAAAAAAGTGTTGATACAAACAGAAATTTCTAAGAATGATTAAAATGTATTTTGTTACTTATTCTTAGATACTTGCAACATTTTTTTTTTTACGAAAATCAAAAAAAGTATTGTCTCTTTAGATTTACATTATTATTATATCTATGGAGTCTATAGAAACATGTACTAAAATCTAGCTAATGAACATTTATTTCCAAAAGAACTTCATAATTAAGTGCAGTAGTTTTTGACTTACAAGTACACAAAAACAAAAATACAAATTGACTTCTATAAAATATTATCCTTTAATTTTCTTTCTTGAATCAATTAAAATGATATATCCTATCTATAAGCCTTTATTAATGTCACATTAAAATGAATATAAATGTATTGACAATACTGGTAATAATCGTTTCTCCTTTCGTTTAATATTCAACCTGCGTATTCAATACGCAATAAAAGACCCGTTTACACAGAAAAAAAAATAACAGCGAAAAACATTCCTCCCTGTAGGGAAATATTTGGCACGTGTCGAGTTTACGCTCTCCTATTTGATTCCTATAAAGATAAGTGGGTGTTTGGATATGTAGATACCTCATTGCATACATAACACGTGTTTAAATTGTATTTTCACTTGAAACTTAAAAAAAAATCCTTTGTACCGTGGAATAGAATACATGACACCGATACAATCCAAAAAAGACAGCGACCACAGAGAGATACGAAGCCTATCGAAATTCTTGCTCTGTACCAGTCTCCGAGCTTCTCCCAACTGCATGTATACATACTGGCCAAATAGAACGGGACAATTTAAAACTGAGAACAGACATATATGTAAAAAGTGTGATGTATGAAAATCAAGACGATTTGTGAAATTATAGTATTATTACATTGTATAAATCAAGGTCCCTTACCGCATTTGTCTGTCTATCTGTTCGCGGTTACTTCAAAAACTACTAAACGGATTTTCATGCCATTTTCACGAGTTGATAAAGTGATTTATCAGGAAGATTTTGGTATGTAATTTGTCAATTACTTTTTTAAACTCAAGGCGTCAGCGTCTGCCAAACCCGCTAATTTATAATTCTAGACAGTTGAAACGATATCTTTCTATTCTAAATTATAGTCTATTTGTTATTGTGGTTTATAAAGGATAGTACTGAAGCGATGATGGGTTACTTGATAGCGTGTTTGGATACCGCGTCGATGGATGTAGGTTCGAATCCGAGTAAATTAGACGAAACTTATGACATAGCAAAATATTGTATTGAAATCATAGCAGTGTGTGAAGGATTTTTCCAGCGCCTAGCTTCAAATTGATAAACCAAGCAACTTTTGGTGTGTTCCGCTTTTAAGTTTAAGCTATTAACCATCTTAGAACATGGCATCATTTAACATCAAATTCAATTGTAGTCAAAGGCTAGGGACCTATAAATATTACAAAACAATGTGAGTCGTCACGGGACCCATGGCAGATGTGAAACACATGTGTAACGTAGTAAACAACACTGTATACACTATTGGTATGCGAACTCAATGCGGCAAAAATATTGTGCATAGTCGCTTGTGGCATAGCGTCGCCACGTCTCACACACTCACCACGCCAACAATCAGGTTTACCCGCACCTATAGATGTTTCACATAAGAAATTGAACAACAACATAAAGAGAAAAATATATAATGGGATAGGTAATAATGAAAAAACATTCCCAATACAACGACCATTCGAATTAATATTCCTCGTAAATTGCAAAGCAAACAAATTGAAAATTAATACAGGAAAATTTTAATAACGAAAAAAGGATGGTTCTCATAATCGACGTCCTCGAAACAGAAAATTAAAACTCTCATTGTCGAGTAAAGGGGGCTTTGTCGTGCAAATGGACCCATATTTCGAAATACATTTCACTTCCAAATTGAAAGATATATATTACTGTTATAATCTCTCGAGTTTGTTCGGGGCACTAAGCGTGATATTGCAATATTTTAAAATTGTTTTTCCCTTTTATTTTATCGGAAAAATATTGTATGAAATGAATTATTGTTGTCTGGTTTACTGGAGATTTAATTATACACAGTTTTTATTCTATTGAACACAAATAATCTGATTTTTTTTTGCATATGATAGCATACTGGTTTTGATCGCGGCTTCACTCACGTTAATGCTGGTCTTATTCTTTGGGAAAAATACATTTCCCTGTATCAAATATACTCTATACCCTTCTCTTTATGACTGAAACGTGTACGCAATATTTAATGACAGTCAGTAGAGCGGGCCTGAAAGAGTAATAAACAAACAAACTTCTTTTCGTATTTATAATAACCAGTGGGCGCCCAGTGGTCGACATTCGATCATAGTTATTTGATATTTTAAAGTTTGAACTTTATTAGGGCTCTTTTGTCAAAGGGTAATTATACTTCTATAATCAAAGGTTTTCATCATGGCTACTCAGTTATTTGCCATAATCTTTAATTATATAAACATAAAAAAAATCCATGCGTAAATGAAAATCAAGATTAATTATAAATTTGAAACTAAAACCAGGTGGTAAAAAAGCTCTCAAATTTTAAGCAAACAACTTTATGAAAATAAGGAAATTTATCGCAGCCCATGACACAGTTTTCAATTAATTTTACAGGACACCATGGGTCGGTGGTATTTCTGGGTGATATTGAATTAATTGTAGTCTGTTCATAATGAGAAATATTGATATGCCCAGTATCATCGTTTGGAAAAGTAATGGATGCACAATACAATCAAATAGTGAATCCAAGACAAAGATGTTTTTAATACTACCATTAACTTTTGAAAATAAATTCTTTTTTGTTGCTAAATGAGGTTGAATTGCAACATTATAACCGCGGATGTCTATGTCATGGATTACTTTTATGAATAAAATCCTTATTTTGATTATACAAACTATTATTTAGCTCATTTTTTTATTAAATCATCATTTGAAGTGAGTTCACCATAACAAATAATAAATGTTACAATAATAGTTATATGTTATAACACCATTGTTGAATGTAGGATGAAAAATGGTAATTGGAACGTAAGAGTTAAAAAATACATAGTCGAGCATAGCAACCTCCTTAACAACCTTTTTTGAAGTTCGTAATTATTGACGGCTGTCAAAATGTCTTTTTTATTTACATGTGTGTATATGTTGTGTAAAATTCAAGCAGTCGTGTGAGATGTGCATATTTTAATTAATTTAATGCATTTTATATAAGATAAACAGCTTTCTGCACTTCTCCGCCATATAAACTTTAACTATGCTAAATTTCAAGTTCACCCATTCACGGAAAATAGGTTAAGAAGGGGTACAGTTTTTTTGCTTAACGTATTAATATATAGATAGTTAGGAGTTAGAATTATCTGAAGAATGTTACAAAGTATGTAGCATCTCAATAAAACTTTTAAGAGCAAAGCAATAATCAATCAAAATATAACCCAAAGAGCTGGCTGGTTAGGTGACGCAACGCTAGGTGTCAGAGATCAAGAGTAAATTGACCGCCCGATAAAAACTGATCATTACTGATAAGAGCCGAACTGCGAATGCTTATGCCACCGAGGTGACATGGTGTGTGTCTTAGTGACATTCTCATGTTCCTATGTGACAAATGATGTAACAAGTTAATGTCTTTATTCGTAAAAGAAAACAAAATCATAATGCATAATTAAAATAGCTTACGTAACACTTTTTATGAATAAAACAACGATGATTTAAATAAATGTACACTACATTCAACACACAATATTCATTTCTTAGAAAAATGAAGGCGCAACGAAACACAGATTTATGTTTGGCACAAATCACAATTTACACCTCAGAAAGTATAATACTACCTACAATACGCATTTCACACTTTACATTGAACATTTTAAAATTCTTAAAACAAAAGCAACAAAGTCCAGATTTGTTTAAATTTACATTTTTTGATATGTAAATATCAACTAAAACGTTTGCTTAGCGGCGGGATACGGAATGGTCATCCTATTACACCGACGAGAACATATTTACGCGTAACATTATTTCCTTACACTCCATAAATGATAAACTACCATAAAAATAATGCTATTAGATTAACTATTAGCAAAAATCAAAATTTATTCAGGGTAAATTATAAAGAAATAAGAATTAAAAGTTATTAGTTCTTTATAATTTAATCTTTCTTTCTTTAATCTTTATAAGTAATCTAATAGCATTATTTTTACGGTAGTTTATCATATATGAAGTGTAAGGAAATACAAATGATAAAGAACAATTAAAACCATTATTATACTTTAGTCGTAAAAAAAGCGCACACCTAACCAAAACACAGATCGAAGAAAAGTTGAAATGTCTAGTAGCCTTCAGCGAAGTACAACTAAAACGTTTTTTGATTAAATGTATTATTTGTAACAATCTTTACTAATCAAAAATAGCAGAGGAGGTCTTCTTTTTTTGGATAATTGCATAAAAGTTTTAAGGAAACAGGTTTTATGGAAATGTAGCCTGTCCGTTTTTATGTGAAAATATAATTCTTATTTTGCCTATCGATAAAAGTTATTACACATTTTTATCTTTTATAATAAAAAAGATATAATCATAGTGAGACGCCCCGCAGATATGAAACATTTAAGTTAATATCAGAATTTATACTTGTTAAAAAACTAATAAGAATAATAGGGTTAAGTTAATATAGTCATAATATATTACCTATTATTTTAATAACAAAACAATATTCGTATATTAGATATTAGTATATAATTTTATTATATTTATTTTTTAAGAAACATCGAAGTATCTATGCCAATATTATAAAGCTGAAGAGTTTGATTGTCTGAACGTGCTAATCTCAGGAAATACTAGTCTAACTTGAACAATTCTTTCAGTGTTAGATAGCTCACTTATTGAGGAAAGATGTAGGCCATATACTAATAGGAGTGAAGCCTCAATGAAGAATTTTTCAAAATCGTATTTTTTTCCTTTTGAGATCTTCCACTGCGCGCGCTGCGTAAACGGTAACTATTCCATGCGGACGAAGTCACGGGCAGATGTTAATATTTTACACGCATGCACAAACGAGTCCAAAGCAACAGGCGTAGAATGAGTTTAACGTCATAAAAAAGCGCCATGCCTTTTGCTATGATAACACACGGATCGATTTTATTGCAGGGTTGCGCCAATAGATGTTTCTAATCAAAATATATATTCTCATTAAAAACTATAAAACGTTGAAGTGTCATAATATTCCAGTATAAAGTTCATTACGGTGTGAAAGAATCGTTGGAAGCAAATCAGACAGCCGGTCTGACGTCACGGGAAGCGAATGCGGCGGAAGCGAAGCGCGGCACGTTTCCGGCGCGCCGCCCCGTCCGCTCGCAAACTTGATCACCGCCCTAGAATTGGAATTCGAATTCCATAAACACTGAATTGAACTCTGCTATTTAACATTCGTATCGTACAAGTGTTGATATTGGCTATAGTTTATTATTTGTTCTTTTCTTCCTTGATATCCACGGGATGTTGTTGTATGTTCTGGTGAAGATTTTAATTTCATACTCTATCGTATTATTATTATTATTTAACACGCCGCGTCGGTTATTTTGAGTTTAATTTGAAACACTTTTTTACTATCTATAGCTTACTTATTGCGGAAGATCACTTGCTATCTAAAATCAAGTTGTTTGACTCTTAGAAGTGCAAAGATTACCACACAATTTTTTTTTTCGAAATGAGAACGCTGTTGACCTGGAAAGGTCTTTACAGCTTTACCAAACTACAAATACAAATTTAAGTTAGAAGGAATGGTAAGTAAGAACGAAGTAATATTACGATCGCGCCGTGTGGCGAGGCATTGGATATTGTGAGTTGAGCATTACCGAGAATGATTGAAATGTGAATACCTATCGAGCGCAATGTCAGCTAGGCAATACGTAAAGCTGCAACAGTCGTTATTTATACACACGTTAGTAGTAATCGAAAGTTTAAAATGTAAGAAACTCTTATTCACGCCTTATTATAATAGCTTTTGTGTCTCTCGGGCGACAGTAATTACATTATGTAATAATCTGCCTTTGGATAATAACGTCATTTGAGTGTGTTTAACATATTATACTTAGAAAACACTGAAATATATCTACCAAAATCCAGAAATATGCGCTCTGAAATCAATTTTTAAATGGTATAGCAAGTCAACCGACGACTATCTCTTCAGTCTGGTAGAGCCACTCTGAAGCTATTACTGGTTTCAACATGAATAGGTCAGCTCGCCCGGGATAGTACCACCCTTTCACAGAGAACCGACGTGAAGTCACAGTGCTTGCATTGTTGCGTTTCGTTCGGTCAGAGAGAGCGCCAGAGGCCCACCTTACCTCCCCTTCCCCCCCCTACTGCCTTTCCATCCTTCCCCTTACCCTCCAAATAAAAGCTAGCAACGCACTTGCATCTTCCCTGGTGTTGCTAGTGTCTATGGACGGCGGTGATCACTGAACACCAGGTGACCAACATATTCTTTCGTTGATCAGCCCATCATAGTATCGCCAAGGATATCTTGATTCTTTATTTACTGAGCCTAAAAGACACTTCGCTATATACACAGCTCGTATATCTTCACTGCAATAACATTAAAAAAAAATCCTAATACATTTGAATATTTCATTAAAACAGTAGACAACAGCCCTCCTCTCTTATTAAACGTACTAAATTTTCGTGACAATGAGTCATTAACTCTAATAACGCTCGGTGGACAATAAAAGGGAGTGCTTCATTACCGGCACTAACTATTTACGTCGGGCTATTTTGGGAGAGGAAACCATTCGTCCGCTGGGGGTCTGGGGACGTTGACAGTGCATTTGTCACAGCCCATCACGTCATGCGAGTCTATAATAATTATATTACGTAGACTTTTATTTTTCTTTATTTTATGGTAATGGGATGATAATGGTAAGTACAGTACAATCCAAAAACAGTGGTCACCACCGAGAGACGCACTATCCATCGCCAGATACCGCTGTCATGTCGGCCTCCGTAAATGTCTCTTCATCTCACACTTAAAGGATCCTATATTATAGGAAGAAGGAAACACACTAGCCTGGAGATTGTATCATAGTTTGAGGCTATGGTAAAAATAAGGTGTATGTACTTTTTAGTTCGTGCCCAAATAGAATTTAGGGTAAATTTGCGACTCAGAAGCTCAGCGCGCGTTGTTCAGTTGCGGAAAAGGGATTCAGAATTAATCTCTAATATTCTACCCTGAAATTTAAAACTCTGAGAAATCCATAGTTCTGTGTTGTTCCCACATACAGTAATACTACATTTCTCAGGTTCAGGTTTTTTTTTTTTAACTTTATTTTTGGCAATCAATCTTTCCGATTATTACTGCCATTCTCACGTAGTCAATAATATCACAAACTTCGTGTGATCATTCCAATATTAAGCATCGTGTGAATCCATATTCTAACAAGATGGTGGATCCCTTGCTAGAACCTTCCAGGGAGTTTTTGTGGCATCTCAGAATTTCATGCTCCGTGTTATTATTTTCCATTCACTTCACTAATAAACTAACTATATTACGTAAAACACCACCAAATTTACACAATATATAGTCAAATAACACAAGATTATGAATAAAATATAAAATCCACAACATGACACACTAAAATCCTGCCAAAAACTCAAGGTTCAGGTTTCCTCACGATATTTTCTTCAGCTTCAGCAGATAGTGTTACCAATTTAAAATAATAAGTGTTAGCGATTTCCTAAAAATTTGTTGGTACAAGCCGAGGTTCGAGTCTGCTGACAGTTGAAAATATCAACGAGTTGAAAATATCAACAGGTCAAACCAATAGATTATCGGGTCTTTTTCCCTTTATAGCACTACCAAGTAATAAAGTATAATTGCGTCTGAAGATGTCAGTCTATCAACGATGTCAATATTTTTAAAGATAACGTAACTAAATGCTATCTAACTCTTTTTTGTATGGAGATTCTTTAACCCAATTTTTTCAAACCCTTTCTTTCATACAAAAACTTTACGCTCACATACACATAGAAAAGTAAATAGATTTTGGACAAATTAGTTCATAGTACCTAGACGACCGAGCCTAGCTCGCTTCTTTAAACCAAAATAAAATGTTATGTTTGCCTCACTCACTCACTTTTAGCAAAAAAAATAAATAAAAAGAATTTGGCATTTTTTTAACAAAAAAAAATTAATTAAAAGATATCTCTTTTGCTGTCACTCGGATTCGAAATGAACTTAGACGGATTTTCGAAGCAGCCAGTTTCCATCTGACCTATTTTTATTTTGACAGCGGCGGCGAAATTTACCTTTATATTCTAGCTATATTTTTTATTGCCAGAAAACTCAGATAAAAGATAATTCTCTATGAATGAAATCTAGCTGGATTAGTTTATCGTTCCCGAAACCACCTACATACTAAGTTTCACGGAAATCGCTGTCGCCGTTTCCGGGATCCTGAATATATAACAATATAAAAATATACAAGAATTGCTCATATAAAGGTATCAAATACTATTATTCTAAAAAATACATAAAGAAATTAACATTGACTTTCGTTAGAAAAAGATTTCCAATCGACCGATACGTCACGAATTCGAACAACCGCAAATTCGAGCGGATATTTTTCGCATGCAAAGCGGCAACTTACTTTGTTTCCCTCCCGAGTAAATCTTCTTTACCTAACGTGAAATAAAAGATTAAAAAATCCTTCGGATTATCGCGGATTCGATTACGGCAGAACTTGTGAACTTGTCGCTTCCGAGTTAAAGCGAGGCGCCGTGTCGTTTCGAATATTGTTAGAATAAAAAAAAATGTATATTGGAGAAAGAATACGAAAGTTCGGGGAAATTCTTCGAGAAGGATTTGGAGTCGCTTGACAGTTTTGCAGTAAGCCGTCGCGTCTGCCAACAGTAGCTTGGAATTATTACGTACTTTAAGGAGTTTTATGTCGAATTATAATTGTACAAAGTTTATTACAATACTAGCAGCCCATACCAGCTTTGCACGGGCGTCCTATCAAAGAAAATGATACCAAATCTTTTCTTTTGCAGTAAGATTATTCACTATTTTATATAGAGATTGTTTAACCCAAATTTCTCAATTTCCTAATATCATTTGATTAATTTAATTTATTATTTCAATATTTATCGATTTAATTTTTCATACAAACCTTGTTTCGACAATTACTAATACAAAAAGAAAATAGATAACCAAATAAGTGCTGCGATTCTGGAGGGATGCGCTTACATAATTTCGACAGTTGATTTATATGTATATAAACATATACAAATATTTTTAGATATTTTGTTAACAGATATGTATCATATACCTCACCGTTTAATTTTTTTATTGTCATTTTAAATAAACGTAAACAAATGCATATAAAACACGACGCTAATTCGTCCTCGTCCACGACACCCCGCGTCATACAATACGACTGCTTGCACTATAATTTCTAACCTACACTTGGGGTAAATTCTCCGAATCATGAGCACCAAATAATTGTGTTAGTCCATTACATTTCTCAATTTACAGGTTTGAAAGAATCTTTCACATGTGAGTGGTAGTTTAAGAGATTATAGCGCTGAAGAAACAAGAATCAATCTCTTAAACTTCATAGTATGTAACTATAGATTCTAAATATTGTTTAATATGTTTCGTGTAAATAGCTGGTAATTTTATGTCAGTGACTTAAACATACTTTATTATCCTGAATTATAAATGAATCTTAAAAATACATAATATAGCATTAGCATAATTATTTGTTAATAGGAATTGGTTATTCAATTATAATAGGAATAGTAAACTTCATACCGACATGGAATAAACGAAATAACTTCTGCGTCCTATAGCCAGTAATCCCACAGTAACAAACTGGTTTGACAGATGAGGAATCCATTGTTATTTTTTTTTCGTTTTGTCGTTTCTTTGACTTCGATTAACGTATTATTTATTACTTCCCGATTAGGCCTCCCACGGCAGCGGCTCAAGCCTAGGTTCGATCCCTCGGTAGAGAGCCCTTGAGTGCGTTGCTTGCGCGATACGGTGACACACAAATATACATCACCGCTACAACACTACACGATCACCCACCCCCACACACGTCCACGCTACACGCTTACACATGAAAGTGGATGGGTTTACTTTTTTTCCCTTATCGAACTGAAAAACTCTCAATTTTCCGATAATAAATATATGGAGGAGTTTTTGAGGCGTGTATGCTTGGTACACATATACGTTTCAACAACTATACATATATGAATAGTTAGCTAGGTTAGGTTACTTAAGTTAGTTAGGTTAGTTAAGATAGGTCGCGATTTTGCATGCAACAGGCAACAGCCAAGCCGAGGTGTGCCGTGCACCGTTGAGCTGGTTGTCAAAATAAAGTCGACTGAGTGCCTTAAACGTTCGACTTAGTAGTCCGGTGAAGCTGTTAAGACCTTGCTGGGTCAATAGCGTAGTCATTTCGAAAAAAAAAAAAAAATTATTAGCATAAAGTATATTACCAATTTAATCTAGACTTTGTTAAAATTATATTCTTCAATTATCATATTATTATTAATATTTCTTAAGTTCTCTTAACGTGTGTGCAAAACTTCATAACAACCGTTTCACTAGTTGAGACGTCAAAGCGAAGGAACAGACGACCTTGCTTTCGCAATTATAATATTAGTTAGGAATTTGAGATTACGTTCACATTGTGTTTTTATGCATGACTAGCAACTTTGTTTACATAATTACGGTTTTATTATCTCAAGTAAACTAACTTTGGGGTGTAAGGGGTGTCGAGTAACATTTTAAGACTTGAGACACCCAAGCCAACCTCACCTGCACGTGGTGCACCCTGCTGACCAACGAACGAGGCAATGGCGATAGCGGGGTGGTAGGGTTTTACAGCCCGACTGGGTCGCAACCACCATGTATATGGCTAAAAAGCCCGTCATAGTGACTCGCTTTTGCACGTCGCGTTTCGGGATCAGCCAGTGCATATCCAGTACCGGGTGACTTTCGTCATTATGGCCGGCATGACAGTGATGGATAATCTGTCTCTCGGTGGTTGACGATGTTTTTGGATTGTACTATGCTTAAGATCAAGCATAGTGCAGTCACTTTGTCTTACTTCAATAAAAAAAAAGTATTTTCAGCATTGATTGTATATTGTGTTTTTAACTGTTTTATTTTTTTACTTCTAACTCCCTAGCCCTTTTACCGATTTTATGTTACACCTGTTAGATTTTATTTTTACTGCTTAAATCCTGAAAGTAATCGTAAGGATATGTAGAGAGTAAAAATATCATTAAAATCGGTTGAGCAGTTTCACAGATCATGCTAAACAAACATTACAAATATCAATTATCTATATTTTTACAGTGAATATAAGAAAGTGGAACCTTAAAAAATAAATAAGACAATCATATCTAGGATACACATACACGATACATTGTATTGGTTACGCCGGCTATTCCAAAGGCTTCGTGATACATAAGGGCGCACATATGTACAACGTTCGTTCCAGACAAGCATTAGGTAGTGATTATACAATGAGAAACACTGTATAATGTATTCCATCTCATTCTCTCCCATGTTGGATCCTATTGTTGTATATACTTGTCTCTTTTTAATTTTGCTTTCATTTCATCGAGCTTCAAGTAAAGCTAAATAAGTTGACACTAAAAATGTAAAAGAAAAGGAACACATATAACAATATTAAATCACAGACGTGTAATTCGCACTCTCTGTCAAAAAATTAGGTAAATTTTTTACATCCACAAACCTTATTTTGAGCTGAAGCGAAAGTTGATTTTAATGTTATTTATTCAGTGAACAGCCGGGGAAATTATGCGAAGGAGGGCGACGGACGTGATGGAGAGACTGTCAGAGGCATTACTATTTCGAATCAATTTCAACGCCCCTACCACGGGACGCAACGTCTCTTGAGACGCGACGCGATAATACGTGCGATAAGACGTGACATTATATTTAAATTAAACTTTATCTAGTTGCTTCATTAATTTACTGATTACTATAAAAGATAATACTTTAATTTAAAAATAGTTTAATATTGACTTCTGTATAATCTTTTGTAATTATCATCTTTTTAAATTATGACTTAGTTTGTGTTGAATTACACTATAAAACTTAACAACAATAAAAAACAATATATACATAGGATAAATAATAATGATAAGATTAAAAATTTGTATATACGAGGAAGTTTGAAAGTAGCACCAGTGACAGAGGAGTTGAGGAATGGTTAGTTAGCATGGTATGGGCATGTCTTGAGGAGAGATGAAAACCATGTAACTAGAAAAATTTTAAGTATGATGGTGGACCGATATATGAGTAAAGGAAGATCGAAAAAGGTATGGATGGCTTACTGATGAATATTCAGATGACATAGACAGGAGAGAATGAAAAAGGAAAACATTGTACGGACCGTACTTACATGAGATAAGAAAATAATTACGATGGCAAATAAAATAATAATAAATGAATTATCTATACTTCTATACTAATATATAAAGCTGAAGAGTTTGTTTGTTTGTTTGTTTGTTTGTTTGTTTGGTTGAACGCTATGATCTCAAGAACTACAGATCCGATTTAAAAGTTTCTTTTAGTATTAGATAGCTCATTTATCGAGGATGGCTATAGGCTACATATCATCACGTTAAAACCAAAAGGAGCTGAGCACTTATGAAGAATGTCTCAAAATCGGGCTATTTTGGAAGCTTCCGCTGCGTGTTAATGTCAGTATTATACGCGTTGCCATGGTAACGCGATAACATTCTATTAAAAATATTTCCATGGTTTATTTTGTATTCCTATTCAAAAAGTTTATTCTACGTTAGTTTTGTTTTCGATTTTTAATTATACGTGTTACGTTTATATCGGAAACATTTTTTAAGTTTATTTTGTGTTGTTACTCAGAAAGTTTAGTAGTAATAATATTCGTCCAATAATACAGTCGAAGGAATTAATCCATACAGCCAATTCTGAAGTTGTCAATATAATTAGTTTTCTTCTATGTCCAAGTTAATGTAAAGGTATAAGCGCCGAATCCTCTACATAATATAACCTAATTTTTTATCTTCTTAATCTTCAAGACCATAGAATTAATGCTTCATGGTTTTATTTTACATTCATTTCACTTATGCAAAATAAACGAACGATATTATATAATACGCAACCAATTTCTACACGATATAGAATCATGTAACACAATATTATGAAAAAAATATAAAATCCACTACCTGATAGACTGAAATCCCGACAAACACTCTTAAAAAACTCTATTCTACATTAGTTTTGTTACCAATTTTTTATTTGTGATATATTACGTATTATAAAAGTAAAGTGAGTGTAATTTATATTAAAATAAATTATTTTTGGTGAATAAAATCTGTGATGCTACAAACATGAAATTTTTTTTAACTCTGTTGATATGTCTGTTTTTTTTTATTTGTTCCGGGTAATCTCCGAAACGACTGGACCTATTTGAATGTTTTTTTTTTCTTAGAAATGACTACGTTTAACAGCTTCACCGGACTACAAGTAATATTTGAACGGGAATTCTACGGGCAAATAAGTAACTAATTAGCTGTTTTATTTAATATTGTTCGATAATGTGTAGCTTCATATTTTCATTATTTTCTTATATAGTGTGGGCACTGAGGGTGATATATAGTTTAAATTCCAGTTATATGGCTGATCATAATCCCATCCCATTCGATACACTATTAGTATTCATGTGCGTGTGATAAAAATATTTTTGAAATAGTATAATTGTAATTTGCACTAGATGTGTAATCACAATTTTAAATTTATTTAATATATTTAAAAAAACGCGTGCAAAGCCGCGGGTAACAGCTAGTAATAATATAAAAAGCAAAAAGTCCTCTTTATGAGAAAATGTTTATCTTTTAGGTATTTTGGCCAAACTTTAGTCAACTTTTTGGATGATCGACCAAATACTGTTCAATTTTATCAGTTATGCATCTAATAACATAATATTTGATATATATTTATTAGATAATATTCGCAATTTTGTAGCCTAAAATTGCAATATAAAAATTACCAAGAAAAAAAATGCGAGACGGAAAAAAGATAAGTTAATCAAAAAATTTGAGCCATTACGAGACGCCTGGCAAATGTGAAACATCAAAAAATATTTTATATAAGTTGTATGCCTAAAGGAAGAAAATGACAACAACAATCAACTATGCCATAATGAAAAGCTTTATGCATTACCAATTTGTTTGATTTATTACATAAAAATTCTTTTTTATATAATACAAAATACAAAAATTCAACTAGGCGCGGGCGCCGTTAGTTTGGCGGTATTTATCAAAGGGCGCTAGGTCGTAGGCGTGTGCTGTGTAACACTAGTAAACGAGTGGCCGACAAAACAATTTGAATTTTGTTTTGCATTTTTATTTTTTACAGACAGAGTTGCAAATATTTTTGAGTATTTCGATAACAGTGCAAAGTTCTTGTTTTGCGTCGTCACAAGCCAAATTCAGGTTTACCCGCACCTATAGATGTTTCACATCAAAAAACTTCAATAAGTTTAATTCGTTGTTTCTAGAAGGTTTATCATTTTATATATCTCGCTGAAACCCGTAGTATAACCAAGAATGATTCTCCAACTTATCAATACAAATAATTTCCTATTACAAACACACACTAAACCGCATTTCCAATTTTCTAGAGTCAATATTTACTTGACTGAATCTTACAAATATTGACGGAGACTTTGATATGTTGGCAATAAATATATCATAAGGTACGGATTTGACACGGTTCACTAATGTTTTTGGGAGAGAACAATTGTTTAGCCGCGTTGAGCGATTTAAAAGATTTTTATTTGATGATGAAAAACATATGAGTTCACGTGAGTTCATCGATGACCTTGACATGCTCGTGACGTTATGCGTTTACGTCTGTTTACGTTATATGTAATATTGATATTTTGTATTGAGCATTTGCAGCTGCTCTAATTTTTAATTAAGTAACAAAGCGTATACAAATTTATATGTACTAGTGGGCGCCCAGTGGTCGACATTCGACCATAGTTATTTGATTTTATAAAGTTTGAACTTTATTAGGGTTCTTTTGTCAAAGGGTATACTTCTATAATCAAAGGTTTTCATCATAGCTACTTATTTGCCATGATCTTTTGATTATATAAACATTTAAAAAATCTATATGTAAATGAAAATTGAAATTAATTATAAATTTGGAACAAAAATCAAACATAACTTTACGAAAATAAAGAAATTTATCGCAATCCATGACACAATTTTCAATTAATTTTACACGACACCATGGATGGGTGGTATTTCTGGGTGATATTGAATTAAATGTAGTCTGTTCATTATGAGAAATAGTGATATACCCAGTATCATCGTTTGGAAAAATAAGGGATCCACAATACAATAAAATGGTAAATCCAAGACAAAGATGTTTTTAATACTACTATTAACTTTTGAAAATAAATTATTTTTGTTGCTACATGAGGTTGAATTGCAACGTTGTAACCGCAGAGGTCTAAGTCATGGATTACTTTTATGAACAAAATTCTTATTTTGATTATACAAAGTATTATTTGGCTCATTTTTTTATTAAAACATCATTTGAAGTGAGTTCACCATAAAAAATAATAAACATTACAATAATAGTTATATTTTATAATATCATTGTTGAATGTAGGATAAAAAATGGTAATTGGAACGTAAGAGTTAAAAAATACATACAGTCGAGCATAGCAAGCTCCTTCACAACCTTTTTTGAAGTTCGTAATTATTGACGGCTGTCAAAATGACATTTTTATTTACATGTGTGTATATGTTGTGTAAAATTCAAGCAGTAGTGTGAGATGTGCATATTTTAATTAATTTAATGCATTTTATATAAGATAAACAGCTTTCTGCACTTCTCCGCCCTATAAACTTTAACTATGCCAAATTTCAAGTTCACCCGTTGACGGGAAATAGGTTAAAAAGGGATACAAAGATTTTGCTTCACGTATTAATATATAGACAATTATTGCTCAGAGTGCTAATAGATGTAAAAACCAGGCTTACAAATTATGAAATTGAAATAATTTGAACTTTAATTGATTAGAAAATTAAAAAAAAAAAACATTTGTTTTGAATTTTCACTTCTGTCGACCTTCCTCATTACTGCCTCGATTTTTTAAATTTAATTTTTATACTATTTTATTATTTATTACATTTACCCGATTAATAACAAAGTCGCCTAGTTTTAATTACGGTTTGTGATTGGATAACCGTTTTAGAAATAGTAATGTTTAAGACAGCCTAATAAAGTGGATAATGGAAACGAAAAATAAAATTAAAGGTTTCAGTTCTACAAGAAATATTACTAGATTGATCTACGATTCAAAGTATTGCAATAATGATACTTCTCGTTTCCATTATACGATTATACAAGAGAATAAATAATCTAATCTCTACCATAAATGCAATAAATATGGTCTAAAATAAAACTGTATAAACATTTTTATGTTTATTCAATAAATTAACCGCGCTACGAATTTCACGAGCCAATTTTACCGATTTCATTTCTAAACGACAAAATTCCAATTTGTTGCCTCGAATCCTATTTGGTCTGTAAATAAATTTGTATCTTCAATCTTTTATAAGTTAAAGGCAACCCCTCTCTTTCGCTCTCTAATGATACTTTTTTATTAAATTTATGTTCCCATCTCTTTCTGAATAGATATTCTATTGGGTAATTTATGTAGCCCTAACTAAAGAGTTAATGCATCAAAAACAGATTTCAATTTGTTATTCATATTTAATTCACTTTGTTTATAATAGATGGCGTCCTCACGCATTTATACCAGGTGTCAGAAAACTAGTATGTCACATTATTGAATTAATAAGAGGCTTAGTTCGGTGCAGATTAGTTAGATTTGCGGTGTTGTATATAGGCAACAACCCAAGACGAGATCCTACGGATGCAACACCTTTTTAAAAAACACTGATGTTGCAACAATTATAGGTTTATTTGAAGTTACTTATTTCAGTACCGATAAGAATGGGGATACCTCTATGCATGGAGCATGGAGCATGTTTTACGAACTCCAGTCTCTTTCATTTTGTTTTTTTTTTTAAATGAAATAAGTTTAATTATATAACATTTCACCAACCAGACGCAGAGTCCTTTTCGTTATATACAAGATGGAAGAATTGTATACTCTATAGTGTTCAACAATAATGTCAGTTACTATTGGCGAAAGAGTTTTCTTAGTAATAAAGAAAACACCAAATAACCTTGTTATTTTAGTCAAAAAATGTAACGAAATATAAAATCAAGAAATATGTTGGCAATACCCACGTCTCACTCCGACAGGAGGCCCCGATTTATACGTAGCGCACTAAAAGCACTCTGAACCGAATAAATAATAAGAAAAACCGAGAGATGGCAGTTTTGCACACTACATTAGCCGTAATGGGTTTATATATGGTGTAGCAATTTTTGTCTCTAACATTTATATGCCCGTATACCTAATGGTTAGCCAAAAAGCTTCGCCACGTGAATTTATAACGTAAAAGTTTGGTAAAGCAAAGCTAACTAAATGGATTGAGGTATAAAATATAACGTACTAAGAGAATATCTATTTTTATTTGTAGCCATTTAGATTTGATATGTTATAATTTATTTAAATGGAAAACTCACTAATGCTACCAGGAGGCTTGGAATTTTGGTAATGTTTTTTTCCTATGCATAGCTGTAACAACCTAGTCAAAGTTTTATCTTTCCTAGTTTATGGAAGGACGCTTACGTGGTACCTATACATAAATGTGGTTCTAGGAGTAACGTAGAAAATTATCGGCCAGTATCGTTATTGTCTATTTTCAGTAAGTTATTTGTAAAATTGGTACACAACCACATATACAATTCGATATCTTTGTCTATTTCATCGGAACAGCACAAGTTTATGAGAAAGAAATCAACTGTATCCAATCCAGCAGTTTTTTCAGACTACGTCGCTACTGCTATGGATCAAGATTATCAGGTGGACGTCATGTACACGGATTACTCTAAATGTTTTGATCGTATCAACCACGACATTCTTTTGCTTAAGCTGGCCAAGATAGGTATACACGGTAATCTCTTAAGGTGGTTTAAATCCTATATACATAATAGGAATCAAGCGGTTCGGATAGGCACATACGTGTCTGGGTTTCAATCTATTCCCTCAGGTATACCACAAGGATCACATTTGGGTCCACTGCTATTCAATATATACGTATACGATATATCCTCCTGCTTTTCCTCCACTAGATACCTTATGTACGCTAATGACACCAAGATATTCAATATTATTCGCACTATTGACGATTGCCTCACGCTACAGAATGAACTTTCGCGACTTTGTCAGTATTGCAATCGAAATTATCTACATTTAAACGTAAAGAAATGTAATGTTATAACATATTCTAGAAAATATCAACCTATAAATTATTGTTATACACTTAATACTTTACCAATCCAGAGAGTTTTTGTTATTCGAGACTTGGGGGTGTGATGGATTCTAAACTGCTCTTTACGTATCATTACGATTACATACCCCAGAAGGCTTTAAAAATGTTTGGTTCTATTTTTAGGGTTGCGAAACATTTTGTAAATTTATGCTCTTTTAAAATATTATACTTCGCTTATATACGGAGTCATCTTGATTATGCTTCGCCAATATGGTCGCCAGAATATATAACACATAAGTCTGAACTGGAAAAAATTCAAATAAAGTATCTGAGATACTTAAATTTCAAACTGAATAAAGAACATGATACTTATTCAAATAGTTCGGATTATTATAACTTATCATCATTATCGGATCGACGGATTATTTTTGATATGAAATTCTTATATGATATTTTAAACTATTATATAGATTGTCCCGAACTTTTAAATAGGATTCCTTTTAAAATACCCACGAAAACGACTCGAAACCCGCGGTTGTTTGCACCACAACCAGTCAAACACAATTACGCTAAGAATTCTGTTTTACAGAGATGTTGTAATGTGTATGACACGAAGTTCCATCATATTGATTTATTTGAGAATAAACGGAACATTTTCATCCAGAAACTGAATTCCAGAGCAAAATAATATTGGTAAAACAGAGTATCGAACAGGAACATATCAGATACACTTACAAATAAATTCACAGAACTACACGAGAACACTTAACATCGCAGTCACAGTCATACCTTTTCCCATTACATATAGTTACTATATGAAATTGTAATAATTATTACTTTATAATTGGCACCACATGTATGTAAATGTTAATATTAATTATGTTTTAAATGTGCTGTTAAGTAATATGTAACAAATAAATAAATAATAAAGTCCTCTTTTTTTGCCTACTACTCTAAAAAAAACAATCCCTATCTTACTGTCATTATCACGTGGCTAATTACTACAATATTTTTTGATAAATTCAAAGCCCTAACAAAATAATTACTCTTTGTAAGATCGTCTCAAGATTTATTTGTGACATCTCAGAATTTGTTTTCCGCCTTATTAATTCTAATGACTTGTGCAGAATAAGCAAGCTATATTACGTAAATTACCACAAAAAATATGACAATTAATGATACAATGAATGATAGTCAAAATTTAATGTGAAAAATTCATAATCAAAGTTATATCCATTTATTTGAAACGTGACTGTTAAAGTAATCGTCTAAATACGAGTCACTTTGGCAACGTATAAGGCACATACCCTGTATGAAATGAAAATCTAATGTTTTACTGGCTATGGTGTCAAGTTATTAATAATATATGAATGCAAATGTTGAAATTTGTTCATATCTGATGATTGCTTTGGCTTTTCGACAGCTAAGAATTCAGCAGAGATATTACGCCATTCGATCAGATAACATACGTTTCGGATATACGAAAGCTTACCCAAACATGTTAAGTTGTGCGAAATTATATCATTACAAATGCGTCACAGGCTCCCTGAATAACGACGAGGCACTTAACATGTCTCACGTATTTTAATCAAATCCTGGTAATAAAGTAAATCCGGGACTAAGTCGTGGGACGTTGCCAAATGTTCCAAGATGGAGATCAGTTTCACGGGCTAAGACTGAGAGTGTTGTTTTTACATAATTCACTTAAAGTGTGCATTAAGAAAGACGTTACATTTAAGTGCCAATTTGATGATTAGCAAAGTCTGATTGAACTTAAGTATATGTAAATAGTTAAGAGGTATCCCATAAATATATAGGTATTCCATGTTGAAGTCAATCACTTGATAGTAGTGGTAGAGCCAAGCTGAAGCTATTATTGTTTTCAGCACGAATGGGTCGGCTCGTCCGGGGAAGCACCAGCCTCTCACAGAAAACCGTCGTGAAGTAACAGTGCTTGCATTGTTGCGTTTCGTTCGGTCAGTGAGAGAGCCGGAGACTTCCCCTTCCTCCATCCCTTCCTGTCCCGCCCTCCTCCCAAATACAGGCTGGCAACGCACTTGTGACTTCTCTGGTTTTGCAAGTGTCTATGGACGGTGGTGATCACCTAACATCAAGTGACCCATCTGTTCGTTTGCCTCTTATGATATAAAAAAAAATTGGTCAGTCAATCAAAACCATTCGAGTATACTTTCTATATATGAGATCTATACATATAATATGACCGTAAAACTTACGCGACTGTACTTTTTAGATTTTTGTAGAAAAAAAAAATGTTGCATATGTCTAAGAATAAATAGTAAAGTGCATGTCAATTATTTTTAAAAATGTTCGCTTTGTCTGTAAGTTTGACTGAACACGCATACCTAAATTTCATTCATGATAAAATCTTTTCAAGTAATTCATAAAGCATATTTTCAAGTAACATTTAGTCTTTATTAATCTTTATCAATTATTATTAATCAGTTCGATCTATCAAAAGATATTTTAATTTCAATAAATACGCGACTTAAGTACGTGATAAAAGTTAATAGTAATTGGATCTAATTACATTCACATGACTTTATTAGACACGGCTTTGTACATCAGGTAGCACACGGACGAAGTCGCGGGCACAGCTAGTCAATAATAGAAGTGTTTACCAACAACAAATATAGTAATTCCCTACAGGATATAATCGGGGTTCGGGGTGTAAGGGGTGTCGAGTAACATCTTATGACTTGAGACACCCAAGCCAACCTTACCTGCACGTGGGGCACCCTGCTGATCAACGAACGAGGCAATGGCGATAGCGGGGTGGTAGGTTTTTACAGCCCGACTGGATCGCAACCACCATGTACATGGCTAAAAAGCCCGTCATAGTGACTCGCTTTTGCGCGTCGCGTTTCGGGATCAGCCTGTGCATATCCAGTACCAGGTGACTTTCGTCATTATGGCCGGCATGACAGCGGCGACCGACGATGGATGATCTGTCTCTCGGTGGTCGCCACTGTTTTTGGATTGTACTATGCTTACCATCAGGTATAGTGCAGTCACTTTGTCGTGCAACAATAAAAAAAAAAATCTTATGAAAAGCAATATTTATATACAACGGAAAAGAATAGAATAAATTCATTATTACTGATGTATTTCATTATAGAAGCTTGTAGATTATTTGTAGTCCGGTGAAGCTCTTAAGACCTTGGTTGGTCAATAGCGCAGTCAGATCGAAAAAAAAAAGCTTGTAGATGATTTCCAATAAGCTCGTCTAATATTTGCGTTGACATATATAAATGATGGAACCCAAATCTACCAAGTGGCTGACAGTATATTCCCTTAGTTCTTTTGAATAAATTAATTGACTTTGATATGATTTTCAGTGTCGTTTAGAGAAATTATTCCCGAAGATTGAAATGTGTAAAACATGTGCACATTATATTTATACAAAGTAGAAAAAAGTCGGTGTAACCCAATGAAGTCGTAAGGAGTTTTCGTCCGTTTACCCTGTTAACGCTTTGTGGTACCCTATGAAATATAAAAAAAGCAATGTACTACGGTGTTAAACATCATAAAAATGCCTACTGGAAATTATGCGATAGTATATATCAATCTCATAACTCGTAGTATTCAATCTCATCTTTTACACATTATTAATAATAGATCCAGATTGAATCAAAAACGATTACGGTGGACCAATTAATTACCTTATATCTTCTTGTCATCTATCTATTCTAGATGTTTCCAAATTTCTTTACCATTCAGATATTATCCATTTTTTCACTCGTCCTAACACAACGGATTTTTCTTGTAATGGATTTTTTTATACTTTTTTTTTATATCAAAGGAGGCAAACGAACTGGTGGGTCACGTGATGTTAAGTGATCACCACCGTCCATAGACACTAGCGACATCAGGGACGTCGTAAGTGCGTTGCCAGCCTATGTACGTATGTGGGAGAAGGAGGAGGGGAAGGAAAGGGAAAGAAGGCAAGAAGGAAAGAGGAAGGGACGTGGGCCTCCGGCTCTCTCACTGACCGAACGAAACACAACAATGCAAGAACTGTTATTTCACGTCGGTTATCTGTGAGAGGGGTGGTACTACCCCGGAGGAGCCGACCCATTCATGCTGAAACCAAAAATAGCTTCAGCGGGGCTCTACCACCTACAAAAATTAATGTACGAATTAATCTTTAATTAGTTTGTATTGAATGAGTACTTAACACTAAATAAATGTGAACTATGGAACGTTATAAAGGTAATAAACGCTGCAAAGCCCTTCGGAATAATGATAGTCGTTTAACGCGTTCCCGACGACGTGATCCGCGTGTTCTAATCAAACTCCATGTTACAAAGTAGATCCCAGGACAAATCCTTAGAACGAGGCTGCTTTATGCTCCGGTATAGGTATTACATAATACCGTATGATATATCAAAAATCTCTTCGATTTCAGATAGATGATAACAGATCATTCACACATTCTATTAGTCTTTGATTCTACAGTAAAATATTAATTATTTTTTTAATTGTTTTAAATTAATTTAAGAAAAAAATAATCTCTGAATTATGTAGATATAGGTGTTCTTTGTGCGTTCCAAAGATGTTACAAAATAGTCTGCAATATTACGTAGTCCGGTGAAGCTGTTAAGACCTTACTGGGTCAATAGCGTAGACATTTCGAAAAAAAAAAAATCTGCAATATTACGCTTATATTAATTAGATAATCTAATACCTTTAAACGAGTGATGCTTGTATATTGTTATATATTCAGGATCTCGGAAACGGTGTCAGTTATTTCCGTGAAACTTAGTATGTTTCGGGGATGATAAATCAATCTAGCTAGATTTCATTCGTAGAAAACTTTTTAAATGAGTTTTCAGGCAATGAAAAAATATAACAAGAATGTTAAGGTAAATTTCGCCGCCGTTGTCAAAACAAAAATAGCTCAAATAGGAATCGGCTACTTCGAAAATCTGTCTAACCCCAGTTCGAATCCGAGTTACAGCAACAGAAATTTCTTTTTTTAATATTTTTTTTTTTTTGGGTAAAAAAATGCAAATTTTGTAAGGCAACCCCAAAATTTTATATTAATTAAAAAATAGTTTTACTATTATAATTATAAGAGAGATATCTTTTTTTAAAGAACCGAGCTAGGCTCGGTCGTCCTGGTATTAATAATAAAAAACTTAAACACCACACTGTTTACCCTATTTAAGGAATAAAAAATATTGTAATATATATACAGTATTTTGGGAATATAAGAAAACAAAATGGATTAAAAGCGGTCGTAATGCAACATACTCCCGTTTTCATAAGGCGGGCACGGTATTCGTTGAAGGTATTTCAAGGGATAACGCAACAGGGAACCCGGTTGGCCTCGTAAAGCCACTAAACTGAAGGAAATTTATTAAAGGTCTTGCCTAATTGCGGTCGACTTCCCACTCGAATCTCTAAAGTCTCGATTAATATTACAAGAGACACTTTACAACTCACGAATTTTCTAAATATTTTAGATCTAAACGAAACGCTAAAGTCGAAAGATCAATGATTTTTAGACCTAACAAAATCAAATTATGAGTGTTAAAAAAAATTTCCTTTTGTCTTAAATAATATCAAACATTTTAATCGCATACATCTAATAATATAAAGAATGAACCAATAGATGGCGTTAAAATTAATGTGATGACTTCGTGACGCTTATATTCTAACTGTAATGTTTAGAAATTGGAGATTGCTATGTAGTAACGTTGTACGATGTTTGTCCAGGTACATGTTAAAGACGAAAGATACTGAAAATCCGCCATCTCCGTCATTTTCATCTACAAACTGTATACATACTTCTTAATAGTAGATTGTTTCATATTCCTGTTTATAAAAATAATGTTTCTTTTAATAATCCGATTGCTAATATGTGTCACTCATACAATACTATTACTGGCTGTGTCGCCTGCTGTGCCGATATCAACATAGACATATTTCATTTTAGTAAAAGTAAATTTCGTTATATAGTATATAAACACAGATTCTCCTCTTAACATACTATAATTAATTTAGCATACTCATATATAATTTCATCATTGTACTTATTAAGCAACATATGTGCATACACATAATTTAGGATAATATAGCAGACTTAAAATAAACTATACATTGTAATTGTAAACATACTTATAATTATTATCTGTAATGTGTGCCTTAAATAAATAAATATTATAAATACATCCGTATTTGTTTGTTAAGGCTTCAAGCCTTTAACTATTCAATCCATCTTCGCAATATTTGGCATACACGTTGTCAGGGCTACGGAAAAGGAAGTACGGAGCCTTTCATATAGTAAAAAGTATAATTCCCGAGTGATAGGTTAAATATACATGAAAACGATCGAAGGCGCGAGCAAATGCTATTCCAAGAAATAAATACATAGGGTAATTGATACAAAACAACAAAAAAAACGTTATTCTTTCTAATTGTACACTTTTTCAGCTAACATACAATTATCGTAGCGTATCGTCCGTTATAAATAATCTTTCTGTTGCGATGTAGCGTATAAGTCGAGAAGATAGGTCAGTTGATTGAAAATTGTGTACAGTATTGCAATAAACTTGTTTAGTCGGTTATTGTGAGCACACGATCGTTATTATGAACTTGTGTAGACTTATGTATTATTTGGAATGGTTTTTAAGCATTAATATTGCAGTTTTTAAATGTAATATCTTTACAATAAAATATTTAAATGTTGAATCATTTTAAAAGAACTATCATTGTTATTTCAACTGAAGACTTTTTAGTGTTCCGTAAAAAAATATAATTTGCTTTAAGTAGTTTACATTAACATAATAGTCGATTATATATAAAACTACTATTTGATAATAAGCAGATACGATTTTAATAGAATTTAATATAATTCACGCGAGTATATCATATAGTTATGCAAATATTCAATTTAACGTGATTAATTCAGCTCGCTCACACTCGATCCTAATGGATATCATTTAGTTATAATTAATAGTACAATAATATTTAGATCATAAATAGAATTTCATTAGGTAAATTGAGTAAATTTATATTATAGAGAAGCTTTAGGATATACTTGACACTAATTACTTTAGAAACTGAATTTAAAACTTCGAGAATGATTCGTAGAAAAATTCACACTTCATTATAATAATATATCGTCATTTCAGATACATTATCAAGTTTTTTTTTATAATAAAAGAGGCAGACGAACAGACGGGTCACCCGATGTTAAGTGATCACCGCCGTCCATATATACTGGCAACATCAGGGGAGTTGCAAGTGCGTTGCCGGTCTGTGTTTAGAAGGAATGTAGAAAAGGGAAGTGAGGAGAAGAAAAGAGAGGGGAGTGGAAGGGAGACGGATCTCCCGCGCTCTCAATGACCGAACGTAACGCAACAATGCGTGCACTGTTACTTCACGTCGGTTTTAGCTTCAGCGTTATAGCTTCAGCGTGGCTCTACCATCTACAGAGGTGTTCTAAATTGTATTAATATGAATGACATATCCATTACATAGTATTAACGAAGTCCCCTACCGCATCTGTGTGTTTGTTTATTCGCGATAAACTCAAAAACTACTGAACGGATTTTAATGCAATCTTCACCAGTGGATAAAGTGATTCATTAGAAATGCTTTTGTATGTAATTTGTCAAGTATTTTTTATTATAAGAGCGGGACAATGTCCGCCGGTACCGCTAGTTATTATTATAATAAAACAATTAGAAATAATCAAGTTAATCGCGAATATTAAAAGGCCAGAAAAGTAAAATGCGTATAATTTTATTTCAATCTGAAAGCACAAGATTCACTGTAACATACAACTTAAATTAAAAATGTCGAGGCAGGCGTAAGGACAACCGGCAAACGTGAAAACTCAAAAGTGTAAGTTCTGTATGCTGTGTAAAACTTCAATTTTAAACATCCATGTATTTACACCTCGTATCATAGTGAACAGGACACATTGAATATTTAAGTATTCAAATGTCGTGGTACGCCCATTCCAGCTGTATCGTTCTGGAGAACACCTTCTTTTGAAGTGTTTTATATACCGTATCACAGTACACATAACAGACAGTTTAGAAACTCCCTAAAAACGGTCGCACATACTCACACAAACATGCCCATCGACACGACCCCTAAGCGGACCTCGCGGTGCTGTCCATAGAATTCCTTTCAAAACCTCACGTCGATGCGCGTGTTTTTGTGAGTGTGCTTTTTTCGAGCGTTTGTTCGTAGTTTCCGTACTGTATCTCATATTTATACTGTGACCGTACTTTAATGGCAATAACTGTACTAATATAAGGCTCAAGGTAATGTTTGGTTTCTTTCAGAATGCGCTAATCATTTGCACTACCATTCAGGTTTAATTTTTTTTTAATATTTTCTAACTAGTTAATTTATTTATCCTTTCTTATACGCTACAATTATTAGGGTTTAAGTAGTTACCATAATATGTAAATCAAAAAGTGGGCAAAGAAATAATGAAGTTATTCTGCGGATTAACTGTGTAACACGGTGCGGGGTATAGGATGCTGACGGAGAATTAGCCGCTCGACGAAAATAGAGCGTTAACAACAAAGACCGAACTGTGAATGCTCACGGCAGAGGGGTCTGTTCTAGTTGTGTTATTTGCAGAATTTCTATGAACCGTGATGAAGGTCATGTATTTATGTTTATAAAACTCAAATTATGGGAATCCGCGTTGTAAAATCTAGTAGGTGTATAACTCAGACATTTCAATATCTCTTAAAGGTATATTTTATTATCACGATTACGAGAATTTCCTATTTCATCAACACTAATCTCGGGATACTATGAAAGTACGGTTTTTCATCAGCGCCCTGACATATAAATACACGAGCGAGCACTCCGGTTGCCTTATGAAGTAAACGCAATCCAATTTCTTGCTCGCTTTAATCATCTCCGCGCTGGCGGTGTCGTTAATGCAATTTAAAAAAATGACTGACTTTTTCCTTCAAGATTTATTAAAACTTTATTATCAGTACTATACAGCGTGATTGTGGCTGGAAGGGTATAATTTAAAATTTAAAATTGTTGTGCATTTCTATATTTTAGACCTGACTTTTATAAAAAATCAGTAATCTTCTCTTCTATATATTCTTTTACAAGAAATTATAGTAAAAAAATTACGTTTTAATAACAATTTGAACTTGAAAATAATTAAAAAATAAGTGAGTTGCATGATAACAATCTTTTTTTAAAATCATTATAAATATATATTTAATCATCATCATTACATAGTATAGAACAAAGTCCTCTGCCGCGTTTGCCTGTCTGTTTGCGAAGAACTCAAAAACCACTGAACGGATTTTCATGCGGGTTTCACCAATAGATGGAGTGATTCACGAGGAAGACTAAAGTCTATAATTTGTCTATATTTTTCTTAATTATCAGGCCGAGATAACGTCCGCCGGGTTCACTAGTTTTAGTAATAGGTTTGCGTTTGTTTTTTTTTTATAATTTAACGTTTGACCGCAATCTAAACTGATGTGAAATGGCGATTTTATTTAAGCTGGTTAACAGGCTAAACCTAGAGTACTATTGGTTTCAAGCAGCTGTAGAAAAACACTGACAGGTGCCAGTGCGGCAGATTTACAACTTAAAGGTGGTAGCTACCCAATTAACTTACAAAAAGTCTACCACAATGCTATAATTTTATAACAATGTTTTCCTTCAATCAAAGCTAGGTACGTCGCACATCGCACGCAGTATAGATTATATACTAATATTATAAAGAGGTAAAGTTTGTGAGTTTGTGACGTTGTGATGTCGTGGCGTTGTAGGGGGTAATCTCAGGAACTACTGGTCCGATTTAAAAGATTCTTTCATTGTTATATAGCTCATTTATCGAGGATGGTTATAGGCTATATATCATCACGCTAAGACCAATAGTTGCGGAGCAACAATGAAGAATGTTTAAAAATCGGGGTGTTTTTTCCTCTTGAGAGCTTTCGCTGCATATTAGTTAGCCCAAATTAACTATGTCCACCCGAACGAAGTCGCGGACAGAGGCTAGTGCGCTCATAAAGTAAAATACATCAAATAGAAAACACTTCTAAGCTCAGTTTACTTATTGAAATTGTTTTTATTTGTATCGTCATAAAAACATGCGTTTATCTTTTTTAATTATAGTTTTTTTTAGGTCAGAAAAACACATTTTACTGTATTACGTAATACATTTTATACTGATAAGTAAGAATATTTATTATCAATCCATTTTACATGTATAACCTGTAACGCCGGGAGCTATAACTAGTTTTATATAAAACCATTTTCTCTACAAATATAGCTGCGTTTTAAATTCATGCCGTTCATTCAAACTCCCGCTGTATATTTTTAATAGTACACGTTTCTAATACCTACATTATTGCTCAAAGATACATAATTAACAAGGATTTTTACGGCACAATTTAATCCGTAATATTATCCCTTTGAAAATATCTGCTCAACACATTTTGAGTAATGAAAACCATTTCTATTAGATTAAAACCGTTGGTTCTTTAGAAGGTATATTAGCATTAGATTACATGGAACCGGTTTCTGTAAATGATTTCCTTTGAAACCGGTTAAATAAGTATATAAATATATATATGTATATAAATATATGCAACCGTTCCATTGCAATTTATCATCGGTTGGATAAAAGGTTTCGTGTTTTCGCCGCCATGTTGTGGTTTGTACCCGGTTTTATTTTAGGTTCATTGGCTGGGGAAATTAAATTTCGTAGAAACCATTATAGCTCGTTATGTTGATATATTTTGGTGACTAATTTTTACTTCTTTTTATTCGAAAACTAGCTAATCGAGTATCTTGAAATTTTTAAAATGACTATGTGATTTCACGGGAACAACCATTTACTTTTTTCTAAATTATTCATAATCCAAAATAATATGATTAAATTTTCTGAATGTTATAGGTCGTCTTTAATGTTTTAATTGTAGCTTCGCCATTATTACGCCCTGTAACCTTTTTACCGATTTAAAATTATTTCTGTTAAATTTTACGATTGCTACTTATCCCATACAGAAAAAGATAAAAGTGTAATGATATGTGGCATATATTACATCGTTAATATAAATCTCATCAAAGTCAGTTACTTATTTTCGGAAATAAGCCTGGGCATATAACAGACACATAGATTGTATTTATTTATTTGTTTTGTTTTGTATGTTGTGTCCTGAAAAAATCGCAGAAACATATCGTAGCGCTGTTTGGAAAGAGTTCAGTCACACAGAATCATATACATAAAGATTTTACAAAATTAACAACAAAATATTTACTAATCTCTATTCACACAAACATATGTCAAATAATTTCGATTCAGTCTAATAGGTAATAGCAATAATAAACTATATAATATTTCAACCAGTTATACAAATCCAAAAATAATTATGTTTAAAACCTGTATAATTGATTTTAAAGTTTCCTCAAACCACACGCCCGGTTTCCGATCGCACCGAGATATAAAAACAGACTAGAATAGACATTTTTTACACTACAACATTTATTTAATATCTAAAAATGTGTTATATTGAGCAATGGTATATAATAAAATAAAATAATTATGTGCAAATAAAAATTGCTAAGAGATCATTGATAATACTTTCATATTAGTATTTAGCCTTAGTTTATTCGATTAATATTATTAAATGCACATTAATCAATAGCTCTTTAATCAATTAGTTTTTCCAGTGTTGGTATGTTCAAAAGATTCAAATAAATAACATAGCCTTATGATATTTATCGAAATGGCTAACGCTTTGGCTCGATAGACGTAGACAGTTTCACTGGGCTTTGGGGCGAGCGATTAAGGCACTCAACCGAATGACAATTAGCTCTAGGGTGCCAAAGTCACTGTACGTTGGCTTGGACTATTTCCTTATATGCAAATATCGCAGATTTGTATTCAGCTAATAATTAAAGCTGTACTACCTATATATATACGTATATACGTTATTCAGACATGTATGTGCTACACGAATGCGTACATAAATTACGTCTTTGACAATTTTGGTAAAGCTAATAAAAAAAGTCCCTAGTTTAGGTCACGTGTTTAGGGGCCCTGTGACTTGAAAATAAATGGCTATAATACAAAGTAGCACGCAACTTGATTCATCAAATATCCAATTAAACAAACAAATATACATTTATAAGAAACTAGCTTTGTTTGCGGCTTCGTTCGCGTGAATCATAATTTGATCAATCTCTCGGCGATAGTTGATTTTTTATGGATGAAAGGTAACTTATATATGTATCTATAACAATGTTAATATAAAATGTCGTGATGATCGGTTAAGTGTGTGATGTTATATACTATATGTCGTGTTTTTCGATAAGGTTTTATATGGAACTAGATGTGCCCGAAAATCTGTTCGCGTGGAACCTTATATAAAGACTGTTTCTTTATAAAGTAGATTAGCAAAACCGTCTGATAGAATTAAGTCCGTTTACTAATCTACTTATATCTCGTACTTAAGTCGCGTTGTTATTAAAATTATAATAACTTTTGATAGAATAGGCCGATTTTAATAAAACAAAATATATATTTCTCTTAGTAAAGTTTTATAGTGAACGCAGTATTCTAGCAGTGATGCGTTTTCAAAGAAATAAACAGACAGATAGATAGACATTTCTAAAAATTATTGAACTGTATTTTAATACTTATTCCTAGACACTTGCAGCAATTTTTTTTCACAAAAATCTAAAACGTACAGACTCATTAGATTTACATTCTTATATGTATAGAAGATGAAGCTAAGCTGAGTTTACTTATTTATGATTCATTACTTTACCTATACATATTTCTTAAATATGATATCTACGGTACTGATGTGTGAAAAATCCACATTCAACCAATTTTTTTCAACAAAAAATAACAAATTCCTTACAAATCAATATCATATCTAGTATATTTAAATCAGCATATCAACCGAAAAGCGATTTATCGTCGGAACTTATTGTAATTTATGTTCGCCAATAAGTCAGGGCCGTCTAACTTTTGGGGTTCCACTTCATTATTTCGTTTGCTTTTAATTTATACAACTTTCTAATATAAAGGTTGTCCAAATTGTTTATATACCTTAAGAGGGTTGATTTATTATCGCTGTACTTAGTAGAATTAGTATTGTATTATAACTAAAATTAACATAAAGGGATTAATTTCTAGATTTCTAGATTTAACGTCAATGTGTCAAGTAATTTTATATATTACTGCATTACAAAATCAATAACGGTTTATCTGAAAATAAGGATTGTAATCCTACACTACAAATGTAAATGTGAGTTTATTAAAAGATCACGCCTTAACAATCAAAATGACATTTCGCACACATGTTGTCGGGGTACTTACATACATAAAAGGATATAGGGTGCATTTCACTCAGGAGAAAGTGGTGTCCCAGAGAAATAAGCCAAATCCACGTTAGCCGCTGGCAAATGCTAGTATTTTTTAATCTATCGGCTGTAGTACATTTTTGATAATTTAATGCATGTCCGCAAAAACTTTGAAAAGCTAGATATCGCAAAAGGCCGGCATGGTCTAAATACTAAAAAATGTGACAAAGGGGTAACCCCACATTTTAGACTCAATAAAACCAGTAACAGTTCTTTAAGAAGTATCGTTAGATTTTACAATAAAGTCCCAATGCATTTTACCGATTTGCTGGACTTTAAGTATAAACGCTATGTCAAGGGAGTTTTGGTGTCAAAAGGCTATTAAGGTGTGGATTAATATGTGAACGACGGAGATGTCTAGAATTGACTCCTGTCTATGCATGTACTAAAAACGATATTGTAACGTGTTATGTATTTTAAATTTATATGACTGCATATATGTTACAAACCTCGATAGAATTCCTTGCTGATTCTTCTCGATGCCTGGGTTATTTTCCTAGCCTGGTCATAGTTTTGCCGTCCATATGCGCCTTATTAAGGCCTAAAGTGTAGAAAGTATTTTTAATGTTGAATACGTGTACTACATAGCAAACACTGGAAATTTTCGGAAAATTAACACCTTGCACAAGAAATAAGAAAATTATAAGCATTAGATAGATGGAAGTCGCGATAACGTTGGCTCCAACAATAATAAATTTAGCGTTAGTAGTATCGATGGTAGCATTAAAATATATTTCATCAAGATGAAACAATGAAATCGTGGTACAAAATACCCTTTCGCAATTTACCAAAAGTACACGATTAATTCATTGTAAATAAAACCTTTATCAATAGCCTGTTCCAGCTAATAAGCTCTAACTAAAATACCATGTACAAACTACATTGACCTAAATGCAAAGGTACGGATTTTAGGGCAAAAGCAGAACGGGTAATGATTATTAGGACAAGCGAAATAATACCAGGCGATAATACTTCATATTGCTTTTAATTAAACAAGACTACGTATCACCCTACATTTCAAATATATTAATCTATAATATTTCAAAGTGAAGAAGCCTTAGTTGATAGAGTATGACGGACTTAGGATCCATTTCTAGCAACTGAGCCAGTGTTTTCGGTGAAGAAAAACCTAATGATAGATAGAGTTGTGGTAGGACTTGTTCTAAGTCCGCCTGACTAGCTACCACACTTTATAAACCCTTAAGTTTATAGGTGATAGAGCCACGCTGAAGATATTACTGGTTTCAACATGAATGGGTCGTCTCGTCCAGGGTAGCACCACCCTCTCAAAGAAAACCGACGTGAAGTAACAGTGCTTGCATTGCTGCGTTTTGATCGGTCAATGAGAGCGCCGGAGACCCATCTCCTCTCACCTCCCCTCTCCTCAACCTTCCTCTTTCCTTTTTTCTCCATTCCCCCAAACACAGACTGGCAACACACTTGCGATTCCTTGCCTCCTATAAGATGTATGTAAAAATGTTTCACCAATGAAAAATAAACAGATTCCGGAAGTCCACCGCCGCACCGCTTCGCTCGTCACTGTGTGGTTACGCTATGTAATCCTCTGTTCATGAGGGTACACGGAAAAGTTATGGCGTCGTTGATTGGTCCACATCAACTGTCAAATGAGATAACACAAGGGTATTTTACCTTTGCCTCTTACGGTATTCTTGTCATTCGTTCGTTTATACTTATTTATAGTACTAGAGATATCGCTTGCGTTAATGTGGACTTGGTAGATTCCTTCGGAAACAGAACATTCTGGATAAAAGATGCCCTATCTTCTTTTCTATACCTCTGGTAATGTGAATGCAGAATTTAATAATGTTTAAAACATAAAATTGCGTATGTATGCTCTACTCCATGTACAGTGAAGAGTGTTCTGAGTAACTCTTTAATACAGTGCCGGCTTCAACATTTAAAACTCGCACCTCACGCCGCTGGCTGGCTGCTCATCCACACACCTTAGAAACTAGCAACATGGCGACCACTATGAGGTTCTCCCGAACCTTCATTATGCGTATGCTAACGTTGTGAAATGGGTTACTCAGAACGGTTTACCCTCAGGGTCTCCTCATGTTGTTGCAGTTGTCGATACCACGGTAACCATTTACCAACAGTTGGGCTGTATGCATGTTTATTGTCTTTTGGCACAAAAAAAAAATATTCGCTTTCATAATGTTAGTTAAATTTAGAAGATAATTCATAATGTTACTTAGATTTGGAATTAGGATACGATATCAAATCCTGTCAGCGGTATTGCCCACATTGAATTATTATTACTATAAAATTTCTGTAACCAACTTTTTCTTTTATAAATATAATAACATACTTAGAAGTAAGGGATTTAGAACTAAGGGAACAAAGACATAGAAAAGAAAGTTTTTATAACATCTATTTGTGTATAAATGAATTAAATAGTCCTTTTGAATAATTGTTTTACGAGAAAGGTATCAAAGGCCACTGTTTAATTTGAAACTTAGATTTGACTTAATCCTAAAAGCTTCACCGTAAATCGCCGCCATTCATTCGCTTTGGGTACAGTTATTAAGCTAAAAGCGTGTTCATAACTCTCAGATACGTGACCGACATTTTATATATATTCAGTACATTTTTTATCTCTGGCATCGTTTCTCAACCTTCTTTATGACGCGACCGCTAGTAAAAAACGTTGTGAACCCTCTGTGCGATATGTTAATTTGACGTTCGTAGTCCTGTGAAGCTGTTAAGACCTTGCTGGGTCAATAGTCATTTCGAAAAGAAAAAAAAATTATTTGACGTTTCTCAAAGTTTTACATCTGTTGATTAATCTGAACTAATTCGTTATTGCTACTTCTTTTAGCATCGCGTTGTAGAAGCAATTTTTGTCATTTTGAATCTATTATCATTGTGGATTGAATAAATTAATTTCAATTGTAATATGTATATTTAATAAAAATCACCGTAGTTAAATACGCCACGCATCAGGGTACCTCAACGACATAGGTATTCACAGTTCGGCTCGTTTCGTTAATGCTCGATTGTCATTGGACGATCTACCCGCAGCGCGCCTCATAACCAATCCCGTTCTCGCTTATCGTTTTCCTTTATCCACAGTTGATACAATCATTGCTTTACTCCTAGAGGTCGTGATGTTAGATTATATATTCATTCAAACGTTAACTTGTCATTAGAATGAATAGAAATGACTTTATTTACAATAATATGATGATTATTTACGTACCATATAAACGAACCTTATAACGTGCAGAGTGAGATTTGTGCAGTTTACTGGCTCACGTCAACGAAGTTACTCACTGTTTTATGTCAGATTCATTTACTAAGGAATGATTTTATACGCTTCAAAGTATACTTTAATTCAATTTAATACCCACTTGGACGCTAAAATAGACTATCTTTTTGGACAAGACGCACGAAAATACTCTTTTATCATCAATTTGTAACATTTATTTATTACTTTGTCCATAAAAAATACATTACGAAACAGCAATATCATACTCAAGATACATAGAGCTTTCAATAGTCAATTCAAGTTACTGTAAATTTGTCTTTCCCAAGCCAAGATATACATAACGAAGTCCGTCCGACTGACCCGTGTTTGCATGATGGCCGCCCGAGGCTATTTCATTTCCGTTGAGTCCTCTACTAAAATCGAAAAATTTTTTCACACCAAGAGATTCCACGGATCGTGATACGGCCTTTCAGGTTATTGGCATTTAATTTCCGGCTGACTAAAGCCTTTTTAACAAACATAAAATTAATATCGAACTCTTGAATTTATTTTTCGTTTTGAAAAAGTTCTGTTTCTTTTTTATGCTTCTATTATGAGAACATAATTTCAGAGTCATTTCAAATTAAACATTTTTGAAGCGAAACCAATTTTGAGCGGGTTAAGCGGTATTTTTTTGGCAGAAGATAAACTGCAGCCGGTGCAAGTGCGATACGGTCTGTCACGCTTACTAACATGTTATGACGCGAAATTATAAATTTATGTTCTGCCAAAAATACTTAACAACACGCCTAAAAAATTGTCACTGCAAATATGAATATTCCCAAGATAAAACGTATCTATACTCATCGGAGCGAAGCCGAGATCAAAAGCTAGTTAATACATAAAAACGTTCATTCTGATCGCATATTCAAACACAAAATCAATTATAAAATAACCTGAACAATTGAAGTAAACCTCAGCGTGTTAACAAAAACGTATTCACAATATGTTAAACAAGAAGTACGGACAAGAAGTTCGCTAATCGATGTACGGTCGTAGTTCAAAGGTGGCCATTGTTCGATCCGGGGCTCGATCCGCAGCTGCTTCACTCCAACGTTCCCACAACCTGTATAATTAATCAGTGTACGTTTTAGGGATGTAGCGAGTTGAACTGAATAAACATTCTATTATCGATAATCGCTATCGATGAAACATTATTTACGTTTCGAAATATAATTACCTTGTTGTTAGTTTTCAATATACATACAACATACAAGAATAAGAATATTATACGTAGGTTTTAAAGTGGAACTTCTTTCCTACCCTAAATGCATACATTAAAAATTCTGCAATCAGGAAACCATTTCGGCGTGACCTCTATATACCGTTATAGTTACACAACAATATAATATCAACATGTGTAGAAATATTAAAGGATGTTGCAAACATTTGCTAGTTAATACAATCAAATTTCACGGAAAAAGATAACCTTTATCTAATTACATCCCTTATAATTCTAAAACGCAACGATCAGCGTGGATTATTTCTGTTTTTATACGCGTTCTAATGACCTTGAATTTCTTATTTATGAGTGGTCAACCTTATCGCAAAGTTTTTGTTACTAAAATATTCTCAGAAACTCGTTTATTGTTGTAAATCAAGAGATATTGTGTGATCATAGTTGTTTTTGACCAGATTAAGTTGAGCAAAACCTATGAAGGAAAGGGTAATTCTTTTCAATGATTATGTTTTTTGCACTAATATATTTGGAACTTGCAATATAAAGAGAGAGAAGGTTAAGCGCAATTCGATACGATTCACTTTCCTTCCCTTTGATGCGTCGCATGGAGATTCAATGTATAATAAGTTCAGAAAGATTTGTCAGTCATGATTTAGGATGCGAGTCAGAAAGTCAGGGTCATTTCAAAATCTGTTAAATGTCTTGAGATTAACACATGCTTTACAAAATCATCAAACGATTTGATAGCAGACTCCTTCTCCGTCAAACCCGAACGATTGAAGAGGCATATAAGGAAACTATTACAAAGCATTACATGCCTTAGTCTCTTGGTATAAATTCTGGGGCATTTTAGATGCAGATACTCAAAGTTTTGCACATATGTGTTATCGCAAAGACATTTTCATTCCATTATATTATTAAATTTATGATTTATCGATACTGTGTTAACACCCCAAGACTTTGTGTGAGAGTGCTATCGGCATGTGTTAACCGGGGAACAAAAGATCGAGATAACACAATTTATCTCTATACGAGTTTTAGTTAGTATCCGCCCACAAATTAAATTCGGGTTAAATACGTCGTAAAACGTCATTCACACATAACTTTGTTCGTAAAATTGGTCTAGTTTAATTCATAATATCGCAAGAGACGACGTTTACACTGTAGTGGGAAATAAGTTGTTAATTTAAATGTAATTGTTAAGTAGGTAATGTATCTTGAATTACAAATATTAACCACATAAACATATCAATATAAATTGGTTAGTGTTATTATTTTCTTCTTATTAAAATTTTTCTAGTATATTGTTGTATTTTAACATTTTTGTATATACACATATTTTTGTGTTACACTGACATAAAATATATGTATAATTAAGAATATCTCCTTCCTATATTTCTCTACTGATTTTCTTCATTCCGTTTTTATTATGTAGTTATTGATGAGCTTTAGTGCTATCAATATACATTTTGATTCCAAAGTTATTTTTTTCTCTATGGTTCAACTTCGACTACTGGACTTATATACTTATATAATGTCTGAGATTAGTTAACTCCAATACAGACTGATCATCATGAAAATTGACATATCAAGTGATTTTTAGTGGTAATTGTTTTGTGATTACTCGCCACTTGGTATCACTAAGTAATATTTATTTATTAATAAGTTTTATATTGCAATTTAACGCTGACAAAATTTTACATAGACAAAAAATGTAGACATTAAAAATACAACATACATTTTAACGCCATCTAGCCGACACTGCCGGCAACAGAAAAGAATTACATTTCGAGCTGTTGCACTACAAATACCAGCTGAGTTTAGTTGCAACAACCATACTTAGTTAATCTTTGTGGCGATAGATGGCAGTATTTTACCATTTAAAAATAATAATTGTTTTCAATCATATTTATCTATCTAATACATTTAAACAAGCGATTCTTGTATATTTTTATATTGTTATGTATTCAGAATCTCGGAAACGGCGTCAACGATTTACGTTAAACTTAATATGTAGCTGGTTTCAGGGACGATAAATTAATCTAGCTAGAATTCATTCATGGAAACCTTTTTTCATCTGAGTTTTCAGGCAATAAAAAATACAGCTAGAATATAAAGGTAAATTTCGCCGCCGCTGTCAAAACAAAAATAATTTAAATGGAAATCGGTTGCTTCGAAATCCTTCTAACCCCAGTTCGAATCCTAGTGAAGGCAAAAGAGATACCTTCTTTAATTTTATTTTTTGGTAGAAATATGCTAAATCTGTAAGGCAAACCTAACAGTTTATTTTAATGTATAAATGTTTTTTAAAGCACCGAGCTATGCTCGGTCGTCCAGGTACTGTTACTTTATAGGAGATAATATTGTAGCAAAGTTATAAAATCGAGATAAATTCGTAAAATATTTTAATTCTCGCTATATTCTAATGAATAATGAATATCGTTTCTTTGTTTCAGATATCCCAGATCAGTCACTCGCGATCGCAAACTTAGTTATTCCAAATAACAATTTAGTCAAACCAAAGTTCCTAAATAATTAATTAATTAAAAATGTATAATTCCAATGAATTTTTACATAGCGCTGGTGTTAGTCGCCATATGCAGGCGACTGCTGAAGCACCATCGCAGAAAACCAGCATGAAAAGACGTTCATGCGAAGTACCGTTAGGAGACATATCTTCAAATAATTTCAAAGTGTCCCTAGGCGATATTACGAACGATGGGCCAAATTACGATTGCCGGTCTTTGCGTTCCGTAAAGTCCGAGGACTCGCGATCTTTGCGGTATTATAGACCCATAGATAGTAGAAGCGTTAAGAACTTTAGGTCCTCGCTAGCCGATATATCCGCATATTCGCTTTCGAGACCGCCGAGTTACGACCAACTATCTCGGCGTTCGGTAGTGGATGGGCCTGACGGGCAGATAACTTCGAGCATCGAAGGTGTTCTCTGGTCAGATGAAGAGGAGACGGAGTATTTCTACCACGAGAATATCACCAGCGCTTGGAATGAAGGTAAGTTTATGTTACTAAATTAATTACAACGTTAAGTAATCATGAAATCGTTTATAAAATATATATGTAACTGGGCAATATTATTAAGATTAGGGGGAAGTCCCGTAACGCCGGACGGCACCTACCGCCGGACACTCGTAATATTCGATCAAGTATATACCTATTCGATTCAAAGTACAAGTGAAAGGAGCGCGGGGGTGCATACAGCTACAGGATCACACGCCACGACTCGCCACTAGCCAGTGACGCGCAATGCGACGGCGGGAGCGGGAGTTTGCTGTTTTTGCAAGAAATTACGGGGACACGTAAAAATCGATATAAGTGATTCTAGCATATTTATGCATTTACAAATTCACACCCTTAAAGAATTTATAACTGCGATGAAACTGGTGTCAGTTGTGTGCACAAACATCAAAAAGTTTTCGCCCCGAAAGCTTTCCGTCAAGTAGGAAAGCTTACTTCTGCTGAGAGAAGTAAAGATATCACTATTTCGTTCTGTATGAGTGCTAAGGGTCACCACATACCGCCATTTTTCATCTTTCCTAGGCAAAGAATGAATGAAAGACTTATGATGAATGCTCCAGCTGAGAGTATAGGCGTGGCCCAGCCAAGAGGGTGAATGAACAGTGACTTTTTTTGCAATATCTAAGAATATTCGTCAAACACACACAACCAACCAAAGAGAACCCTGTGCTTCTTCCACTGTATGGCCATTGCAGCCACAAGACACTGGCGGTAATCAGCTTTTACAGAGAAAATCAAATTCACTTGATGAGTTCACCACCACACACTACCCATAAGCTCCAGCCTCTAGACAGGACATTTATGAAGCCGTTTAAAGACGCATACAATCAGCGTTGCGATGTGTGGATGATAACAAATGCTGGATGTCGGATAACGGACTATGATATTGCTGGTTTGGTTAAAGAAGCATTTTTAAAAGTTGCTCGACTGGATATTGCAGTGTCTGGATTCAAATGTCCTGGAATCTATCCATTTAACAGACATTTATTTTCTGATCTAGATTATTTGGCTGCAAATAAAATAAAAATACCACAAGAACAGACAGAAACTTCATCAAATTTACCAAACAACGAACAAGCTGTAGTGGTATCAAACTCAGTCGTAGAACATCTAGAACTGTCCTCAAATACACTAAACATTGGAGGAGCTGTCGTATTGTCTGAATCAGTTCTTACTGACGGATCATCAGCTTCCATCAGTCATGCACAAGTGCCTAGTAATCAAGTTGAAGATGAATTTATGGATAAATCTAGACAACCTATTAACGAGCTTATAATCACAAGTCCCAAACCGTCGACAAGCTCTGCTCCAAATCTTGTTCAGATAATTCATAACTTATCACCGTTACCTGACGGCGTAAAAAAGCGAACAGCAGCTCGAAAAAGAAAATGTGAACGAAGTGAAATTTTAACTTCACCGCCATATAATAAAGTAGTAGAAGAAAAAGAAAATGAAAAGAACATGAAAGATAAAAAGCAGAAAATAGGATCTAAGTTTAAAATAGCAATTGGAGGCAAAGGAAAGTAAACCAAGGAAATTAAAACCAAAGAAAAGAGCGCAGATAAGGGAATACAAGCGAAAAACGTGAAGTGTAAAGGAAAAAATAGAAATAAAGTAGAACCATTAACTGGAGAATCTAACACAAACACAACAATTTGCGTAGTTTGCTTAGAAGACACTGACGAAGACTGGATCCAGTGCTCATCTTGTAGTGGACGGGTACATGAAACATGTGCAGACGTTCCAGAGTGTGGAGATGGCTACATATGTGATCGATGCAGGCTATTCAGACATTTCCGGTGCGAAGTGCCACTTTTATAAATTACATTTTTCTTTACCAAACTTTGATTGATGGTATTAATTATTTTAAGCAGAGGCTGTCTATTTTTTTATTTAATTTGTTTTCAAACTTTATAATCTACAAGTTATAAATAAATAATTATTCCTTAAAATGATTTTTATTTTATTTATAAAAAACCTTAGGTGTCCGTCACTAGGGTACTTCCCCCTACATTTTAGATATTCGTTAGTCGTAAGATGAAGAGACGGTTGATACTTTATATAATAAACTTTAATCAATTAAGAAATATTATACAACCTTATCGAGATGCCGTATTAGTTTTTGTTCCTTTGGTTTTTTGAACTATTCAACGCGCATTCATACAGGTTTCATTAACATTTAAATTATTCCTTCCCTAAAAATAGATAAGTACAATAATATTAACAACCAGTAAACAATAAGTTTAATGCAACCTACTGTCTAGAACGGAGAATAAGTATGATTTTTTTCTTATTTAAATTACGTGAAAATTAAATAATTCCGATTAATTTCATTTAAAATACCCACGTGCAGTAAGTAACCTTACTATACGTGCTTGTTTTTGTTTTATATACAGTACACACATAATATAGAGTAAATACAGGTTACATTATTTATTTTTGTTATCTATAATATTATAAAGAGGTAAAGTTTGTGAGTTTGTGAGGTTTGACGTTGTAGGGGGTAATACCACTATTGGTCCGATTTGAAAAATTATTTCTGTGTTATATAGCTCATTTATCGAGGATGATTATAGGCTATATCATCACGCTACGATCAATAGCAGCAGAGAACAAATGAAGAATGTTTAAAAATCAGGGTTTCTTTCCTGTTCAAGGCTTCCGCTGCATGTTAACGTTAGCCTAAGTATCTATTCCATGCGAACGAAGTCGCGGGCTGAGGCTAGTAATATAATAAGAATGTAGATCCAACGTATCTGTATTTTTTCGATTTTTGTGAAAAAGATTGTTGCAAATGTCTATGAATAAGTAATGAAATACATTTCAATCATTTTTAGAAATGTCTGCTTGTTTGAACACGCATCTCTGCCAAAGTATACTGCCTTTACAGTAAAATCTTAAGAATCATTAAGCATATTATCAAGTAGCATTTAGTCTTGTTTCATTTAAAACGGTTTACTCTAACAATTTTTTTTTTTTCGAAATGACTACGTTATTGACCCAGCAAGGTCTTAACAGCTTCACCGGACTACTAAGGCGAGCGCTTAAGGCACTCAGCCGATTTTATTTTGGCAGCCAGCTCAAGGGTGCACAGCACACCTCGGCTTGGCTGTTGCCTGGCTCTAACAAAACTTATTGTAAATTTAATGACGACGCAACTTAAGTACGAGAGAAAAGTAGATAAGTAGATGGACTTAATACATTCGGATAATTTTATTAATAACTGTTTTTAAATAAGATTCAACGCGGACGGAATCGCAGGCATAGCTAGTGAATAATCTATAGTATAATAAAACTGTAACAAGTCGAAATCTGTACATTACTTTAATATTTTTTGAAAATTTTAATCAGGGTAGACTATGCTATCGATATAGAAGTCAAAAATAATCTTTTTACAGTTTTTGTCTGTCTTTCTGTCTGTCTGTTTGTCTGTCCCTATGAACACGCATCACTCTGAAAGTACTGAACCAATCTTGACGAAACTTGACATAGTGATAACTAATATTACGAGATTACATCAAAGATACTTTTTATCCCGTTAAACGCAAAAGGTTCTCCAGGATGAAGGATTAAAGTCTAGAATCTAAACCCGTATTACTCTGAAAGTACTGAACCAATTTTAACGAAACTTAACACAGTAATAACTGATATTACAAGGCTACATTCAGGATACTTTTTGTCCCATAAAACGCAAGGGTTTCTCCAGAATAACGAAGAACAAAAATTTTTAGTTAACGTAACTAGACTTTTTGCGACACCTTAGTACAAGAGCCGGCAACGTTAGAAGAACAAGAATTTTAGAATAGCTGGTTTTTAAATATATCAATATATATATTTTTTGTATCATAGGAAGCAAACAAACAGGTGGGTCACGTGATGTTAAGTGACCACCACCGACTATAGATATTAGCAACTTCGACACTCTCACTGACCGAACGAAACACTACAAAGCAAGCAATATTATTTCACGCGGTTTTTTGTGAGAGGATGGTATTAGCCCGAATAAGCTGACCCATTCATGCTGAAACCAGTAATAGCTTCAGCGTGGCTCTACCACCTACACAAATTATCAGTATATCAATATACAGAATTTAGGACACATGGTAGCCGGTTAACATTGTATTTTTAATGTACAATTTGATTTAATTAATTTTGATTTATGAGTAAGTTTAGGGTTTTTTTTTCAGTAACTTTTAAACGCATTTAAGAACATGAATTTATCATAGTCAGGCACATTTTTTTATAAACAATCATATGCCCGCTAAAATATTTTATAAATAAAAATAATTACTTTCAAACCAATTATTTTTTCCATAGCAAAGAACAAATTTCGTCTTATTAAACATTATTGATATTAAGATTTCACCATATACGAAACAACGATAAACGTAAACGTATGACTTGGGACTGATACCATCTTAAATATATGCGTCGATAACATATGCTGCCACAATTATCGCTATCTTTATCGTGCAGCCAGTACTGCACTAAACTATAGCTATAGCTAAGTTTTTAACTTTATAGCGATAAATCGGTCCAAATATTGAGTAAATAACTGAATTAGTCTGAAAGATAAAATTTGTTCTTATTTATATCTAAATGTAGTTATGATAAAATTACTGCTATTTCAACATGGTTTAAAATTATTTTTAGTTTTACTTCCAAAAAATAGCATCAAGCACATTATTGTCAACAATAATGTCTTTCAATAATAATTCCATTTTAATAAACTTTCAAAGTTAGTTAAAAACATTCTCAAATTATTTAATTACAAATCAATATTTTTGTCTGTAACGGTACGACATGCACAAATAAACGCAGCGTTTACCGGCAGCCAGGTAGCTGGGATGTTGTTTGGATGAATATAATATATAAAGCTGCCTTGATGGATTCTTTCCGGTATGACCTCTGCTTATGTAGGCAATATCGCCAATATCAAATGTGACAAATACACGTTATAAATTTAATGTCAAATATGCAGTGTTACAACGTAGAATAATCTACAATAGAAACATATCAACATAGATAAACTACCAAAAGGTGATAAGCACTATGTTGTGAGTGGTATAGAGATTATTTATAAGAATATATTGTAAATATATTTAAAATTTGTTTTCGCAATAGTTTCTAACTTTTAGATAAAACAAACAAGCAAGTGACAGTTGACGCTTCAACGCGATGTTTGACGCTTCCATACGGTGTTCATATATTTTTCTTCAATGCTATGGAGTATAAAAAGGTTTTAATACAAATTTAAGATAGTTATGATAAAATGGTAGAGATATTTATTTAGTTTTATGTAGGTTAGTTTTTATCTTAATTGAACCTGGTAGATGATGCTATGAACGGGTTCTAGGCTTATATTGAAAAAAAAATCACATATAATCTGGGTATGTGTACGAGTGAGTCCGTGGATTGTTTAAATTCACAATTGGAAACGGTAGTTGTAGCTGCAATCGGGTATCCGTTTTATTAAATTTTCGCGTTTAAAAATACAATTGATAACCAAGTGAAGATACAGTGATAACCACTTTAGTGTGGACGAAGTTGCACATGTCAGCTAGTAAATTATAAAGTAATTTGATGCTACAAGTGATATGTAAGAAGCCATTTATTTGCATTTAAAACTTGCGTACTCTTTTCGGCGCCATCAACTTACAAAAGGATGTTGTGTTATGCGAAAGATATTATCTCTACTAACCCTTATACATGATCTTTTAAATTGTTGTTTCTCCATAAAATAAATCTACATGATGTAGTGCTTATATAATTCTTTGCAATAAAATTCGCCGCTAAAATGCATATTAATTTAATGTGTTTATTTCTTAGCCAATTTTATACCGAGTCTTCTTGCAGTTCCTGATGCCTTTGTTATTATTTGTTGTACTTTTTGAATTGTTATTTTATTATTATTATATACTAGCAGTTACCTGCTTTTTTTTCTCGAACTGACTACGCTATTGACCTAGCAAGGTCTTAACAGCATCATCTGACTACTAAGGCGAGCGCTTAGGGCACTCAGCCGACTTTATTTGACAACTAACTCAAGAGTGCTCGGCACACCTCGGCTTGGGCTGTTGCCGGATACGTGCAATTCGCGACCTATTTGAGCTGACCTAAGCTAACTGTTCATACTGAACAACTCTTGTATATATTTCGTATCAGATAATTTTCTAAACTATTTCAGTTCGATAAAGGAAAGAAACAAAACCCTTCCCCTTTCATGTGTAATCGTGTATGCGTTTACGTGTGTGGGGGGTAATATGTGTAATGTTGTTGCAGTGATGTAAGATTCTGTGTCACTATATCGCGCGAGCAGCGCGCTCAAGGGTTCCACGCCGAGGTAACGGACCTAGGCTTGAGCCGCTGCCGAGGGGAGCCTCATCTCATGTGCGGGAGCGAAATTTACCCCCAGACCACGGCGGCGTGATCTGAGGTTACGCGGGCGTGGACGTGAACACGCTCTGTTTGGAGAGACAGGCTGGTACTGATCGTTCTGTTATACCCCTGATTCCCTCCTCCAGTAATGCTGACCAAACTTGACTCCGTTCCTCCCTACTTCCAAGTCAGCTTTCCTCATTACTCTCACTACATACACCCAGTCAGTCAGTCTCCGTTCCTCTTTCGCGCCGGTCGATTCTATATTTTTATTAAAGTCGTTTAAAAGACTAATTAAATCTTTTTCTTTAAAAAGCTATCCACGAAGTCCCGTATAGCATTTGTGGCAGCGAAAAGGGATTCTACGCAATCCCAGGACCGTCCTCCATAAACAAGTGAAACATATAATAAATAAAGTGCCAAAACATATCTACCCGATACCATCTATGAACTTAGATCAGATATATCTTACCCTGAGTACCTTAAGATGTTACACCACCGGCTCAAGCTATCCAGAGAAATAGCGTTACAAAATATACAAGCTTCCAAGGAAAAATCCAAAGAGTACTATGACCGAAAGACTCGACCAACAAAATATAAGGTAGGTGACCTGGTGTACCTCAAAAACCAACTGAGGTTGCGGAAAGCCCTATCCCTCGCGTGGAAAGGGCCCTATAAGTTTGTCAAGATCCACGGCAACAACACTCTTTCATTACAAATAGGCCGTCGACACGTAAAACATCACTACGATGAGATCAAATTAGCTGTAACAAATACTGTATAGATCGCCTTAAAACGTACATAGAAATCATGTTAGTCTTTAGTATATATTATACATTGATACTCTTCTATTGGTTTATAATATTTTGACTTAACATTATAATATAATCATAGATACTTACGAATAGAATAGACAAGTAGTATAATTAGACTATCGTTTCAGAATCACACCACTATTTCTCGTTGCAACGTCCTCGGCTCACGAGTTAATTCGATTTTTGAATAAAGGTCCTGGTATATATTTCAATCCAGCCAACACGCTAAAACTTATAAACGATCATGCTAATTTCGTAATTCCTGTAGACCTAACATTCATAAAATCTCATCTTTCTAATATTAATGCCGTTCTAGACACATTCAAAATTTTATGTGAACAGAACAAGGCAATTGATGATTTTCGATGCCTTAATATGTTAAACCCTCTTACCTCTCTTCATGATGATATTCTTCTATCCACGAAGTCCCGTATAACAGTTCGCTGCCGTTATATTATCGGGAGGGTTGGTAAAAATATGTCGCGGACGTCTTTCGTAGCGTGCAGCGTTGAGTACGGTTTCATATTTTGCGGCCGATACCACTAACGGACTGAAATTACCTGCACCTTCGTCTACGCTGTTTATTATCCTAATAGTACATTTTATGTACAGAAGAAAAAACAAAAGAATTGACAGAAATTATATATTTTTATAAGAAAATGTATTTAGACTTTTGTAGGGCTAAAAAAAAGCGGATCGAAACATATTTTGTCATTTTTGCATGACGCGCACAAAATGACATACCTACTCCTATCGTTTCATTTATATATCAGAAGATATAGTAAAGTTACGAGTACAAAATGACTACCAGTGGCACAGTGCACTATGTTATATATTACCTACACTGATATATGTTAGCCAATACTATTTATTAGAAACTATTAAATTTAGGTATAAAATACTTTAAAAATAAACTTTGTAGTTATTTTATACTTCACTTGGGCGAAGTCGCGTGTTCTGGTAGTATATACATTTATATATATATAAACAATATCCAACTATTTCCTTGTTATATATTCTAGTATATAAAATAAGACCCCAATATATCCACGATAGATCATTTAGCCTATAGATTAAATAAAAACCAACTTAAGAAATCTCGAAATAATTAATAATTCTGATCGCGAAACTTGCAATACTGTGTTATGTATCTGTTTTTCTGTGTAAATACTAGACATAGTTTCATAAGTAACAAGCTTATCTACAGTCTAGACGGTACAGTATGACCATGTTTAGAGGTTACATTATTTAAATGAATACACGACAAAATGTTAGCACTGCGATTAATAGCAAGTAACATACAATTATCTAACAATAAATCCCGAGGACAACGATGTCTACTGATAAATCTTGAAGGACTCGGATATTACAGGAAGAAGGGAATTCAACACCCAGAACATGATTCCAAAACTTCACGGTACAGCAAAAATAAAACATTGCGAACAGTTTAATTAATGCTGAGATGATGGTTACTGTAAACTGTAGCAACGAAGTAAAATGCGTCCTTCTGTTATGGAAAGCAAGGTAGGGAATGAGCAAGCCAGCTGGGGCATGGTAACAATGGAAGCTGTTCGACCAGTCATGGTCGAATGACTTACAAAGCGACATGGTATGGTATCCTGAGCTTCCGGCTGACAAAAAGCACCTCGGGTCATAGCTGCTTCGGGCGCTATCTGTGTCGCATTGGCTGGAAGTCGATTCCAGGATATCTTCACTGTCGCTGCGTGAATGATTCCGCACAGCACACGATAGGTGAATGTACCTCCTAGAACATGCCACATCTTAAGTTGGTCGCGGTCTTTGACCCGGATCTCTCGCTGCCGATTGTCGTTAGTAAGATGGTCAAGAGCGAGGCTGGGTGGTTCTCCGTCACCTTCTATTGCGAGACAATGATGCTGGTAAAGAAAGCGGCGGAGAGGGAGAGGGAGCGAACCACGGTCGACAAACTTCACGGCGGCTATGGATAAATGATGACCTCCGGTCGTCATAGATGGGGACTGGGGACGATGGACACGAGCATGTCTATCACCCTGGCAGTTTAACTGCACAAGCCCATGTGGTGGAGGCGCATTATACTGATGCGCCATCCACAGTTCGTCAGTAGGGTCTCACTCCCACAACCTCTTTGAGGGGTTTGCCATCTTTGACCCCTCCAGACGGCAGTCAGGGCCCCTTGGAGGGCCAACGCCTATCGGGGGAGCAGACGCAATGCCAATCAGCAGTTCCTGCTCCCCTGCCTAATAGGTGTATGGAGGCATCCTGAGGTTTTTAAAAAGAAAGGGTAGGGAATTAGACAATGCATCTCTTCATAACATTCGCCATGATATGAACAGTAGAATACGCTCAACGAAACAATGTCATTACCTAGAAGAAACTTTTTTTTCTCGAACTGACTACGCTATTGACCTGGCAAGGTCTTTACAGCTTCACTGGACTACGCCTAGAAGAAACACCGCAATGTAGTTAGTAGCGTTTACTTATTTTTTGAAGAACTCGATACTGTGATACCCTGGAAAAACACACTCAGCAGATCGCGTATCCACATCCAGAGCATTCACAGGAGTAAACTCCTCTGGATGCGAGCCGTCAGTGACCATTTCGGTTCCAAAATTTGAGGCTATATTCCCTGTAAATAACGACATCGAACTAGGACACGATAGGGGTCGTTTGCAAAGTATGTTGTGGTAGCCTTCCATTCAAACACTTTAAATTACCACTCCGATGATATGATTAAAAATTAATTAAAATATGGGATTCAACTGTGTAGTTTTACTCTTGAAACGCGATGTTATCTTGAATATTGATGGATGGAAAACTGTGTGGCGCATGCATTAATTGAGAATCCAGCTTGTAATGAGACTACCGTCTGAAGGAAACCAGCTTTCTATAGCTTGTTATCTAAGTTGATTTGTTTGTTATATCTTAAAGTGAATAGTAAATTGCTTGAATAAGGTAATGTAGTAAGGTAACGTAGGTAATAATTTTGTGTAATTGAATACTATGCAGCAGTAAAACGTGATATTTGGTCCCATCACTAAGAATTTCATTTGATGTTACAAAGTAGACTTGTAAATACTTACGTTGTAAATGAATTTATAAAGATCGTAATCCTAAGAACGTCGTATTCATAATTCATCAACTCTTCGTATTCATAGTTTTCTTAAAAAATAAAAATAAATGTTTGCTATCTTTGTTAAACTAACATGTGCCAGAACGGTTTCGATATTCTTTAAGGAAAAAATATAAAATACAATTGATTTTAGGTCCTTAATATACAGACCCTAAACGAAGGAAATCGACCAAAAAAATATTTCAAAATAATACTTAGACGGAACTTTAACGGATTTCGAAAAAAAAAAAAATGTGAAAATATAGAAAAAAGAATCTAAAAATGCAGTAAACCTATTTATGTATAAATTTACTATATTCTAGTAGCTTATAATATTTGCTAAGAAAATAATTAATAGCTGTTATATAAGTAGATAGAAGCGTGTAAACAGATATGATATCATTACAGTTAAAGCATTGGATAATAATTACATTAAAAATTACATAAGAATTGTAGATTTTTTTCAATAATTGTTGAAATGTAGTAAAGCCACATAAAAAGTAAGACATAATTAAATTCATACAACACAATTATTGGTAATAAATCGGTTCATTCAGCATCTCCCAAATCGTTTTGATGCATCACAATTTGATCAAGAGGTCCCGACCACACTTTGGCTTTAAGTTTGATATATTATTTCAATTCGCACAATTTAATTACCAATGTAGTCAAATGGTATGGATTTAACACATAGCCCATAGCTTGGCACCTGCCCGTTATATATACATTCGCAAGTTTATGAATTGCGTTTGTGCGCACATTTGCACTCGCAATGTGCAGGTGGTCTGTAAACATCGCAACAAAAACTAATTGTGCAAGAAAAGTCACTAGGATTAAATGTTGATTTATAAGTTTAATAGAACAGCGGTGTAGTGGTCGCGGATGTGGACAAAAAGCTGCCGGCGCGTAACCCCTACCATTTGTTTCACGCATTCGATCGTAAATAAAATCGAAATGTCTATTATTTGACAAAGATAACCTCCGCAAAGACTGAACGTTATCTCATTAAAGTTTTGCTAATACAAAGAGTACTTTCAGAGAATTATCTAGGTTTCTTTAATATGGTATACTTAACATACGCCTTTCAAGCTTTACGTTAAGCAATAACAAGTAAAATATAGTAGTAAAACGGTATAGAGAGTAATAATAAAATTATGATTGAAATACAAAAGACATCGCCGATGAATAAAACACGTAGTTCCCATAAAACAGTTTTTTATGTATTTTCATGACCGAAATTACAGGTACCGGCTCGTATCAAATGAATCTAAATTAATTTATATCCAAATTACTTTCATAGGTTTAAGGAAAGCATTTAAACTATTATTTAAGTTAACATCTATGCATTTCAAAATATTTATGTTCAGAATTACCAGTGGTCCGAACTCTATTTTAGGGTAGAACAATCTGAGAACTATAGTATTATCTAGGAATGAGACATTTACATCCGCGAAAAGCAAATTGTGACTACCTGGTTATAAAAATGTATGCAACAAAAAGATACACCAGATTGAGTTTCTTAACGGTTCTTCTCGATGACTAGGCTGTTTTCCGCACTAAAGATATTTTTCACATTCATAAGTGCACCTTCGCAACACCTAAATTAAATAAAGTGTTTCAATTGTGATTTATTTTTTATTATATTACGGTCTCCTTTATAATAAATGTAAGTGCACCACAATGGAAGTCAGCTAATATATAATTTATTTTAAACTTCTGAACGTTTTTTTTGAAATGAATTCGAATCGAAATACAGTCGAGTTATCGTATTAAGGTATTTGAATGGCCAACATAGAACATCTAATTGGCACAGTCGTCTCGTCCCGTCGCACCTTCCTACTAGTTAGATAAATCTAAACCAGTGCCCCGATCGTATAGAGTTAATTGATGGTTTTAAACGATGGACCTTTTATGTTTTACAATAAATTATTTCTATTTTTGCTTCTTTCCAAAAAAAAGAAATTAAATTGTAACTATTCAATAATCTGGATTTAGTAACAAGACTTTTTATCACTGATATTATAGTATGTAGCTGGGTATGCAGCACTGTAGGCCTTAACTACGCTATAATAACTTAGTTTATAATAAAAAAAGGTGGTAGAGCCACGCTGAAGCAATTACTGGCTTCAGCATGAATGGGTCGGCTCGCCCAGGGTAGTGTCACCCGACCCACAGAAAACAGACGTGAAGTGACAGTGCTTGCATTGTTGCGTTTCGTTTGATCAGTGAGAAGGCCGGAGGCTCACCTCTTCTCACCTTCCTCCTCTACTCTTCCTTTCCTCGACCCCCCTCGCAACGCACTTGCGACTCCCTTGGTGTTACACTTGTGTCTATGGAGGGTGGAATGGAACGAATGGAATCACTTAACATTAGGTGACCCACCTGTTCCTTTGCCTCCCATGGTATAAAGAAAAATAGTATATATATATATAGTAATAAAAATAGTAATATAGTATAGTACACTGTATTGTTTCATTTTTGATAGTTTAAGAATGTATATTGCATGGAATCGCGGTGGCGGATATTTTTTTTGTCTGACTTAATTTAGCATCATTTTCATTACTCATTGTTAATGTTATCAAATGTAATAAATATGTTAACTTTCGTCATAGTATATATCGCAGAATTAAAAGAAATCAAGTAACGAGAATAACACAATGCAATATACAAACAATAGAAAATCAATTTTTATAATATCTAATATTGTGAAGATTGGTTGTTGAAATAAATATGAAGGCGACACCATTCTATACAATTCAGTTCAGTTCCAAACTGTGCTTAGTTACAAGCTGTATTAATAAAAAACTGAAAACTAATTTTGATATTTCAATATAATATTCTTATAGAAGGGTTCTGAAATTCTGATCAGCCACCTTTCGTGTGACCAAAAGTGGTAGGGATAAACACTGTGTTGCGTAGTGTTGAAAACACAAGTTCTCGTTCGATCACCGATGTTAAGCAACGTCAGGAGCGATCAATACTTGGATGGGCGACCGCCTGGGAACATCGCATGACGTTGGCTTTTTATTGTATTTATTTAATGAGAATGTTTCCTTATAATATGAAAGCTTCACTTCTATCATGTATCTTTCTGACACACCCTGTTCTTTTAATTCATTTTCTATAAATATCACCCTGTGTTTAATTAATTATATAAATTGAAGAAAAAATTACTTTACCAAATATTAAAAAATCATAGTATATTTTTAAGTAAGAATATGTGGAACTACTTGATAATTAAATGGGAAAAACAAATACTACTTAACTATGAATAAAGTTTATCATGTCTGTATAGCAAAAGCTCTTCAAACGTATCTCAATACGGAAACATTAGTAAACATACCGGTAATCAACAGTTTCAACGTCCTTATGAGGTGATATTAAGGGTAGCAGGGCTCACAGCAGGAGACCAAGTTGACTAACTCCGTTTGACTAACAACCACCAGTTATGGAAAGTCGGTAGTGTAAGATGCTAATTCGGGAGCTGTCGAGATAAAAAGTTCTTGATAATTAAGGACTTATACGGTACTGGAGTAGAGTGATCATTTGCAGATCATACTGAATACTTGAGAGTTAAGTTTGATATACACTTGGTTGTATCCACTAATTTGTTCTTATCACCATCATTACAAAGCTGCTTAAATACTGAAAATTGTAAATAACCTTCTTTGAGTACATGTGTAATTCATTTTTTTACTTAGCTTTAAAATATCTCAACGCATAAATATAAAATAAACAGCAATAAAATAAACCAGCTAAAACCCTTCCAAGCAGAGTTAATGCATAGAAATTTAGCGTAGAAATGATCAACAAATTAAAAAAACATTATGTCAGTTTTCAACCTCTTATAGAAATGAATGAAACAAATTTTAAATACACTTTTTTATATACTAGTTCAGTGAAATTACTGCACAGTACCTGATGGAAGTATGGTGGAGTCCAAAAAGAATCATAATATATTCCATCACCAACCATTATCGTTCTACAGAATTACCTCCTAACGCATCACTTGAAGACCAGGCATAACAAGAACACGCTCGTCTAGAGGTGATGCCACATCTTCACAGTACGGCAGACATAAAAAATCCGAATTTCTTCTGTTTTGCCGGTATGGTTGCTACAGTGTAACTGTGGCTTTTTTCTCGATCTGACTACGCCATTGAGCTAGCAAGGTCTTAACAGCTTCACCAGACTACCATGTGAAACTGTGGCGATACGTTCCTACCCGTATAGTGCTGAGTTAAAGAGATTATTGAGTAAATGCCATTATATAGCTTTTGTCTTTTGACATGACAGTTGGCTCGCCAAGGCCTTCGATAAGGTCTGGCACGGAGGGCTCATCCATAAATTATGTAAATCTCGCGTACCCGATAGGTTAATTCATATTATCCGCGAGTATCTCACTGATAGGACATTCCGCTTCAGAGTAGATGGTGAACTATCGCTGCCCCACCCGATACGCTCACGGGTGCCACAGGGCTCCATTCTCGCGCCCACGTTCTTCAATCTGTTCATCAGTGACCTACCTCGGTCTCGGGGGGTCGAGGTAGGTTGTTACGCTGACGATACCGTTATTTACACTTCCGGCTGGCGGTCGGACTTTCTTAGGAAGCGCATCGAAAAAGCCGTTCATACTCTCGGTGAATGGTTTCGTCGATGACGCATAGAAGTTAATTCCGATAAGAGTGCTGCAATATTCTTCGATCCCACAAAACGCGCTAATAAATTTGAGCCCATCAGGCTATACGGAATCGATATCCCTTGGGTCGAAGAGGTTAAATATCTCGGTGTTACATTAGATAGACATTTAAAGTTCAATTCACATATAGACAGAGTGCGAAACAAAGCCGCTATGGTCTTGGGTCACCTCCATCCGTTGCTTTGTCATAAGAGTAAGATGTCCCTCAGACACAAGCTTACTTTGTATAAGACGTGTATCCGTCCCGTGATGACATATAGCTGCCCCGTTTTTGCGCATATGTCCAAAGATAACTTTGATAAGCTGCAGGTTCTCCAAAATCGTGTTTTACGTAAAGTGACCGGTGTCCCGTGGTACATCCGGAGAGTCGATTTCCATAGAGACCTAAAGATTCCTTCTATCTGGGCGTACGTAAAATCACTTACGATTAGTTATTTTGAAAAAGCTGCGAATCATCCCAGTCCGTTAGTGGTATCCACCGCAAACTATGAACCCGTACCTAACGCTGCGCGTTATAAAAGACGTCCGCGACATATTTTTACCGACCCTCCTGATTCAATCACGTCAGCGAACGATCAGTACCAGCCTGTCCCTCGAAACAGAGCGTGTTCACGCCCACGCCCGCGTAACCACAGATCACGCCGCCGTGGTCTGGGGGTTAATTTCGCTCCCGCACATCCGATTAGGCCTCCCACGGCAGCGGCTCAAACATAGGTTTGATCCCTCGGTAGGGAGCCCTTGAGTGCGTTGCTTGCGCGATACGGTGACACACAAATATACATCACCGCTACAACACTACACGATCACCCCCACACACGTGCACGCCTACACGCTTACACATAAAAGTGGAAGGGTTTACTTTTTTCCCTTATCGAACTGAAAAACTCTCAATTTTCCTATAATAAATATATGGAGGAGTTGTTGAGGCGTGTATGCTTGGTACACATATACGTTTTAACAACTCATACATATATGAATAGTTAGCTAGGTTAACTAAGGTAGGTCGCGATTTTGCATGCAACAAGCAACAGCCAAGCCGAGGTGTGCCGTGCACCCTTGAGCTGGTTGCCAAAATAAAGTCGGCTGAGTGCCTTAAGCGCTCGCCTTAGTAGTCCGGTGAAGCTGTTAAGACCTTGCTGGGTCAATAGAGTAGTCATTTCGAAAAAAAAAATGACAGTTAGTAGTATAAATAAAGAGTCTAAAGACAAATCACTAAATTTATTAATTTATATTTTCTCGAAGAAAAAGTTACCACTGTAATAATATTTTTTGCAAATAATTAAATCGTTCACTTGTCAAACAGTTACTATTCACTAGCAATATCATATAATATTGTAACAAAATATATTCTATAGTTATAAATTAATATTCTGTGGAATCAGATCAAACCTTAGCATAAACAATTATATTACTGTTTAACTCTTATGGGAAGATATAATGACAGGTAGGTTTTAATACTGTCAAAGCTTTGTGTCAAAAGCCTTGTTAAAATCAGTTTAACTATTTTATATTTTAACAACAAATATTCTAATTCAATTTATACGTAATAAACGCGTAAATTAATATTTTATTTACCAATAGATTTACGTTTCCAATATCTTATAACTGTATCAGTGACAATCTTATTGGTGTTTTGATAAATGATACATAAACGTTGAGTCTGTCTGAACGGCGTCAAATCCTTCGACGCAACGTCAATTGGGTTAACTGCCGGTCCAAGTCGGGACAGTTAGACGACTAATAAAGTTTATACTATACACCGAGCCTTGAAATTACTGCAAGTTCATGTTTACTAACACCACATACATATCGAACACAATAAGATCAAAATATTGTTCGATTGTTCTTTATCACGTTTTTGTGCTTCTAAAATGACTTTCATTATTGATGCGAGTTCTTTTTTTATCTGGACTCTTAGCAGATTTGCAGGCCGGCATGATAGTGGCGACCGGCGATGGATAGTGTGTCAATCGCTGGTCGCTATTATTTTTGGATTGCACTGTGCTTACCATCAGGCATAGTGCAGTCATTTTGCCGTGCTACAATAAAAAAAAAATAACACATGATAAGATATCCGTGTCTTTGCCGTAAAATTTAACCTATAATTAAAAACAACAATTTGTTTTCTATGAAATTTCGGGATTCCCTAAAATTTTGAATTCGTGTAATCGATAAACCTTCAGGTGAAATTAAAAGTTAATAAAATGTAAACCGAATTTAAGATTAATTTTTTTAATCATCTTTATACCCTTATCCATAGAATTATGAAACCGCTTACACGTCAATCGCATCTATGTTACTCTATGACCCTTATCCCACCTACGTAGGGTCAGCACAACTTGTTTTCCTCTTCTTCTCTCCCCTCTCAGATGTCAGCTCAGTATTCACACCGTTTTTCCACTTTCATACTCAAAACTCCTCAAGCATTTATATTTTTGATGTAATCCTTTAACTTGTACCAAGCAACTATAATATAATTTAAAGTGCACACTCGCCCTCTATATGCAAAGAAGGCTAAATTACGATTGCAAATCACACCACCCTTAATTAACAACTATATAAACTGTGGTCGGTCTAACGACTTCGTCACTTATATATTTGTTACCGTTGACTAGAGATTTAACACGATTTTATTCTCTCAGTAGCCATAAAATCACGTATCACTGTTAATTTTCTTGTATAATGAAAAATAATATCGCAGGTGATAAGTATGAATTTTTGTAACTAGTACTGTTCACGTGGTCTAAAAAATGAATTGTCGTTTACAAACACATGTATATGTATTTTATTTATTAGGCAAAGCAGCTATTTAAGCGAGTTTTTTAGTGTGTAAGATTACTTTTTAATTTGTATAAGCAGAGGAACTAAAAGGTGTCTGAAATTAATGCAACCACTGTATGATTACTTACCATATAGCAGTTTTTTAAACCTGTGATATAGCAGTAAAAATATAACTGTGATATTAAAATAGTCATTATATTAAAATTTCATGCCTATTGATGCTCATTAAAAATGTCCCTCACCATGTTTTAATTTCACCACGTTGATTTCCTTCCTCAAACGATGCAGTATCATTACGATTGTGCCATAAACCACTGACTACATTCATTTTACAGCACTAAAATTTAAAAAAAGATTGTGTTTTGTGTACTAAATAGTAACATAAACATAGTACAACTTCCACTTTCCAACTGGTCCATCAATAACATAATAACGTTTACATCGATCATATTATCTAAATAAATGGCTGTCGACTTTCCTGATATCCTATTTGCCTGAGATGTGGGCTAATGATAACTCTTCACCTAAGACGCATGACGGTGTAAGCTATCACAAGTTAAATCTAGCGTACGCCACTATACCTCTCAAGTAAATAAGAGATACTCTGTACTTATAAATTCTTATAATTCTCTGTATTTATAAATAATAGATAATCACTGTGTCGGAAGATATGTGCGTATTTTTTCTTTGATTTTTATTCAAAATCTATCAACAGTTGTATAACCTTTTCTCTTTCTCAACCGATTGACTTTGTTTTTTTTTTTTATATTAGTTAAAGATGAGGTTTATAGTTCTATTCATTTTATCCATTTTAAATGTCTTACATATAATTTTAGTACATTGTTCCCGCGTATTTAATGAAATTAGTGAATCATTATTTTAAAATTATTTATTCGTTTGAAAATTATTTGAATTATGTTTGCTCACTTTAATATTATTTAAATATTTTAATTGTAATTATAATATTCCAAAGACGAGGTAGTTACCTGATAATTATGTAATAGTAATCTATATCTCTTAGCAATAAACGAGTATTACTTAAGTAAAATCATTCTTTAAAAAAAATCATTGATTTTTTCTTCCTTGATTACGTCAAATGTGCGAGTTTTAATATAACAAAAATTTTTTCAAACACCATTTTATAATTGTAAAAAAATGGTTAGGGGTGTTCGTACCTCTATATGGAAAAGGGGGGAGGGGATAAAAATCGCCAAAATCTTGAGTAAATAACAAATGGGTCTTAACGCTTGATAAGAAATTTATTAGTGAACATCGGTGACAGTACTTTATATTTATTTGACTTACCCTCGCTTTCACCCTAAATCGAACCTCCTTATGCCATACTAGTATATTAAAAATAATAATAAACAGTTACTCGAGAAAACGATAACATTGGTGACAGTACTTTATACTTATTTGACTTACCCTCGCTTTCACCCTAAATCGAACCTCCTTATGCCATACTAGTATATTAAAAAAAAAAAAAAAAAACAGTTACTCAAGACAACGATACGAATCAGACAGTAACTAATTATTAAATAATAAAAATAAACGTAAATTAATAATGTCAGGCGGTTTAATCGCTTGGAATGACTTTTGCGGAGCTTTCACTGAGCAAATCAATTATACGAATCGCTTCACTTAATCTATATACTGGAGTGATTTTATTTCGACCATGGAAGATTAATCTCTTTTGTGGTTGGAGGTTAATTTAATGCTGATCTAACTGATGCAAACGTTCGACCGTATATTAGACCGTTGATTTTTTTACACGAAAGGGCAACAGACTCAATCGCTATTCACTTTAAAAGGCACTTGGCAATCTTAATCTACATCAGATAAAGACAGTTTTAGTATGATTTACAACATTTAAAACGAAATAATATAGTAGATCCAGGATAACTCACAGTAATATTATAAACTAGCTTCTGCTC
>JACEII010000020.1:4927035-4980377 GCA_014332785.1 Antheraea mylitta
AAAAAAAAAGTTGTCATTACTAGATTTACGAGGAAGGTTTAAGTATATAATTAGTCAAGATTTTTTGTAAATTGGTTGTAATATAACGATAATTGTTAGATGTGTCGGGAAAAGTCAAGCTCCTGGGACCTTTCGTCGAAAACACTGCCTCAATCCCTTTGAGATATAATAAAACAGTTGAGATAATAACCGATGTGGACAAACTCGCGGGACTCAGCTAGTGTTTTATTATGAATTAAAAGGCATTTAATATAGCTAAGAAAATGCCTAAATAAAAGCCGTGAGAAAAAGTATTGAAGTAATAAACAAACATATAATATAATTTTCGGATCACGCTTTAATTTACGATTAATACAACAGAGGTCACTGTATGCCCCACATTGTATTATTAACTTGTAAGCTGTCGATGGTACCACAGCCAATAATAAACAGCTGCCTCATCAGTTGTTAACCGATTACTATAACAGATATTTAAAAAAAAGTACTTAATAAATGTCATACTTGTTTGTTTTTACAGAGATTGAATATTTTAAACATGATAGGATTTACTGGTACTCATCATGTATTATATAGCTGGCAAGACTCAAACGAGTGGGCATAATTTAACATTCTAATGATATCCCGTAAGTTATCATTTTAGCATACCATTGCTTTTTCTTCATAATATTGTTGAAATATTTATGTGATAAATTTAGTATTTTTTTAACCCATTAGACTCTAATATTACTTTTTATTCCAATTTGCAACTATCTTTTTTTTCTACCATTTCCTGTCTTTATTAGTATCAGTGGACACCATTTTATCCTTAATAGCTATTAGCAACTATTAGCATTTATAAAATGTGCTTACATAAATCTACATATTTATATATACTAGTACTCGTCCAGCGCAGCAGCGAACTCAATTCGAACGTAATTAATTAATTTTATAAGTTTCAATATTATTATGATTATTTTTTTTGTAAAGAGTATACAAATGCTCTACATTCATAGATATAAACATCGTGTGGTTTAACAAATAGACTTATAAATAAAAACTTCGATTCCATGATGGTAAAGAAAAAAAAAATTCCATTTGGATAATCGATAGCACTGTAGTTCGTCAATGGGCACAAAATGGAAAAGAAAATCGGTTTCAATGTTTTGTCTTTCCTTATATATAGAAGATTAAAATATACGTTGAATAACTCCAACACCATTTGTGTAATGACCATAAAAGCGGATACGCCTAATTTCCAAGAAAATGGTTTTACCATTATTCATTTTTCTAAAACTAATCACTAGGAGAAAGACAACATATTTTATTGTTGTAAAATTTTATTTGCTAGTTTAATGCAGATGATATAAAATAAATTTGTTATTAACATACAATTACGAAATGAGTTATTTATAACTGCACAGTGAACCAGCTGTAATCCTTGAGATGTATCAAAAGGGATAGTATTGTTATATTCAGTACAAGCTCACGTATTGGGAACAATCATGATCTCACAGGGGAGGGGCACGTGACCCTTTCGCAAATAATAATGGGTATTCTCCATTGCGGCCATGAGATAATTTTAAACTCTTATATTAAAGCTTGCATAAATAATTGTATCACAGTATTTTTTACACAATCAAGTTAAAACATCTTTATTCTTGAATATTATTCACAGTCATTGATCGTTTATTTAAGTAAACTAAATAACCCGTGGGCAATCATAATATTTTCCGAATACGTATAATTCTGGTAAAGTAAAATAATAGTATATAATAACGTTACTAAGAACAATAAAATAGAAACAATAAACCCACGTCCATACGTATGCTTTCGTTATTCTTTTTAGAGCTACACGGAAGTGCTTATATTTATTTAATTATTGAACTACTGATACTAGGATTACTATGACGCGATACAATGCTCTCATGAGATAACAAATACGTTTATGAAAGGTAGATGTTTTGAAAATGGAACAAAATTACAAAATAAAAAAATTCATCAATAGAGCTATGGTTACCGCCTTTTTTGGCTGAAGTAACGTCAGCCAGTAACAGAACCGCTGACGGAACAATATCTTTTCGATGGAACACATGAGGTAATCACCACAATTGCAATTTCCAAATTTAGGAATCCGGTGTTCTATATTTTTCCCACATACGGTGGTACTACAAGAACATTTTTTAGGTTCAAGTTTTCTCAAGATGTTTTCCTTTACCGTTAATGGGTAATGTTACCAATTTAAAGTAGTAAATGTACGCTAATTGCGATAGCTTGGTTGATACATGACGATATTTAAAATTGGGAATAGAGAATCGATATTGGACCAGTCAAATCACTCGACCACCTGGAATTTTTAATACCGTCAAGCTGTCAAAAATAATATAAACGATTGAATCATGGTCTCTAATATACCAAGAACATATCGTTATATTACTTTTCTTCAAGAACTCTTTACTGCCCTTATCACTATATTACAAATAAAATCAAACGAATATATAAAGCCTTAATAAGTAACCAGTGAAAGATTAATGTACTTCTATTTGTATGGGTATTGAATATATAACTATTAAGAGCCGTCCACAACAGTAATTCTATCAAACCTAATCGCGATCGTGCATAATTACCGTCTCGAAACTGATTTTCACTGTGGGATATCAACATATTGTTAACTGCTATGTTTAGTACACAATACAGGCATACCTTTATTGTTACCTTCTGGTACCGTGAATCATTCTTTCATTCATGATAACGACTCAAAGTAAATGGAACAAAATAAACAAAGTGAAATGTACGCGCTTAATAAGATTAGCAACTGTACGGAGGTTAGTCCAACGCGAAGTTAGAAACAAGTCCAAACGCAGACGAATGACGAACGTCGTACCGTTCATTCGTATCGGCTTTATTCTGTACGTTGGTCGTCGCACGCGCGCTCGATTTTTGACGTTACAAAATTCAAAAATGCATATAAAATTGTGATAACTTCCTAAATTTACACTTAACACCATATAGACATCAAGATTATTGTCATGTTTGATATCGGTGTGATCATTTTATTTCATTAATTAGTGTCGTTGTAAAACATAATTGGTTTATATTGCGGTGCATGTAGAGACAAGTGTTTGTGACCTTCTGTGCTGATACAAAAAAGGAGTTTGCTCTCAAACTTGCCGTGAAGTGATGGAAGCATGAATACTAAAAAGGTTGAATGTTTCGAGGATGATGACGATTCAGTCGGTGATAAGCCAAGTCTCAGCTTTTTAGGTGAGTTTTGATCACATTTGAAGTGTAAACAAACAATTCATTGTAGTTGCAATGAAAATAGATTTATATTATTTATTACGATATTGATAATAATATGACGTAATATTATTTCTATATGCCCATAGTTGCTTATTGTGAAGATTCGAAATTATTCTCCTGTCTTTGTTGACTTTATAAAATTTATTTAGTTTTTAAACAAATAGGTATAAAGTAACGTATGTATACCAAGAAACATAATCTATGACATGATTAAACTGTTAATTTTCTAATATTTCTCAGATATCGTTTATTCCGTTGTTCTGTGGCTTTAGATTATCTTATAAATAATAGATTGACATCATGCTCTATTATTTTGCGGGGCAAATAGGCTTCATAACAAAATGTACAAATGTTGCTTACAGCATAATAACTTCTTTGTATTTTGCGACGTATAAACTTAAAACCATTTTCGTTATATAATGCGCGAGTCCAATAGATGTGGCATTTGAATGAGGATTCAAATCAGCGTCATTTACATAAATTACGAGTTTAATATGTCAACTCTATTTTAAGTTGATTTTGTTTACATATCTTTTATATTGCCATATTATTGTTTTCTTTAAGTAAAAGAGTATTTTTAACAAAAATTGATTGTCAACGTCTTTATTTGACCAAAAGCTGACTTCATAAATCTTGCTTATATTGCTATATTTTATACACATAGATACAAAATAACGGTTTTCATCGACGTTGTTTTTATGTTCTTCGTTATTTTTTGCACAGATTGGAAGGCTACATAATTGAATTTTAAATTCATAACGTAATTTTAACTAATAAATACTTACCATATAAAAATTCTACAGGTATACTAGTCTATAAATTTACATATGATACTTAGTTTTTGTACAGAATTTAAGATTTGACGACTTTATAGATTATCTAAGTTAAATATGAACATTTTCTTCGAAAGAGGTTTTGCATTACTTAATTAAGAGAATCACCAAAATAACTTGAAATCGATAATTGGTTTATACAAGTAGGTCAAGTGATAATGGAAAAATTTTTATTATTTCAGACAGAACATGAATAAAACCTTTTGATAGGGAAAGAACTCGTCACCAAAATAAATAAGAGTATTTTTTGGATAGATGCCGTTATTCATGGATACTAAAGTGCTGTTAAAAATCTATTGCCAATTTTGTCGTAAGAATGGTGTAGTCAACGTTTTTATTATCTAACATTGAATAAAAAATGTGACGATTACACAAATTATATCTTCGAAACTTTTACAAGATAAACAATTCACGTTACGTTAATATTAGGCTTGTTTCAGAGATATTTTAATTAAATGTATAGTTTTATTAATTGTGTTAATAATTTCAACAGATTACAATAGTTGCATAAAACTAGGCAATAGATTTTCCAAAACTGGTTAGTTTCCGTGGGGTTTGATTACTCATTGATGACGGCGAATCATCTGTGAGTCAGTTGGTAGTCCACTGAGGATGTTGCCCACGCTTTTCTATTTGTCAAACTTAACAAAATATGTAGGAGTGCAACGGTATGTTATTGTTGCGTTAGTGCATAACGCGTGTGACACATACGTTATGGCAGGGAAGAAAATCTATACTTTATAAAACTAGCTGTGCCCGCGAATCAGTCCGCGTGGAAGCTAATGTAAAAAAAACGGAGTCTAATAAAATCATATCATACTTAAGTCGCGTCATCATTAAAATTACAATAGCGTTTGATAGAGTGAACCGATTTTAATGAAACAAAGACTAAGTTATTCTGGAAGATATGTGTTGTGATTTCCTTGGTGTGGTTTTATTATGCACCCAGTACTTTAACAGTGATGCGTGCTTATACAAACAAACAGACAGACAGACAGACAGACATTTCTAAAAATAATCGAAATGTATTTTAATACTTATTCTTACGCACATGCAATAATTTCACGAAAATCAAACAATAGAAATATTTACATTCTTTTTATATGTATAGATTTAAAATACGTGTTAGTTGCATCATTTAGCAATAGTAAGTAATGCATTTATATTTGTAAAAATATTTAGCTATATACCACAGGATAATGACCCATCAAACAGTGAAAGCCTTTCGTTTGTGAATATTTTTCAGATGTAATTTATAATACTTTATTACAATGTTTAGTTTGTAAGTACACTGGCGAGGTTAATGTCACAAGGCATTTTCTTTCAGCTAACTAGCAAATAAAGCAAATATGCCTGAGAAACCCCTATAACAGAATCACTCGACAATCAACGAAATATTAAAATTTGCCGAGATATTCGATCCTTTAGCAAAAGAACCTCCCAGGGCTTAAAAAATTGCAAGGAATTTACCAACATATTTTATGACGTCAACAATTTTAGCACGTAACGAGCAGAAGTGTTTATTAAGACGATGAATACGAATGTAACTTGATATTAGTCGCCATGACATCCACACAGACAGACCTTCGTTTATAATTATGACATATTTAGTATGCTCACCAACATTTCTTTGTAGTCCTATCTTACACATTATATAAGAATGTACATCTGACGTGTCTCTACTTTTAGATTTTTGTAAAAAAAATGTTAGAAATGTCTGTCTGTCTGTCTGTATGAATACGCATCATTGCTACAACTAATGGGCGCCCAGTGGTCGATATTCGACCATAGTTAATTGTTTTTTTAAAGTTTGAACTTTATTAGGGTTCTTCTGTCAATAGTTCATCATGGCTACTCAGTTATTTGCATTTGCCATGATATTTAACTATATAAACATAAAAAAAAATATATGTAAATGAAAATTGAAATTAATTATAAATTTGAAACAATAACCAGGTGGTAAAGCTCTCAAGTTTTAAGCAAACATAACTTTACGAAAATAAAGAAATTTATCGCAACCCATGACACAAATTTCAATTAATTCGACACGACATCATGGGTGGGTGCTATTTCTGGGTAATATTGAATTAAATGTAGTCCATTCATTATGAGAAATAGTGATATGCCCAGTATCATTGTTTGAAATATATGCACAATACGATCAAATGGTGAATCCAAGACAAAGATGTTTTTAATACTACCATTAGCTTTTAAAAATAAATTATTTTTTGTTGCTACATGAGGTTGAATTGGAACATTGTAACTGCAGACGTCTAAGTCATGGAGTACTTTTATGAACAAAATTCCAATCTGATTATACAAAGTATTATTTGGCTAATTTTTTTATTAAATCATCATTTGAAGTGAGTTCACCATAAAAAATAATAAACATTACAATAATAGTTATATGTTACAATATCATTGTTGAATGTAGGATGAAAAATGGTAATTGGAACGTAAGAGTTAAAAAATACATATAGTCAAGTATACCAACCTCCTTCGCAACGTGTTCGCAATCTTTTTTGAAATCATTATTGACGGCAGTCAAAATTTCTTTTTTATTTACATGTGTGTATATGTCGTGTAAAATTCAAGCCATAGTGTGAGTAGTGCATATTTTAATTAATTTAATGTACTTCTAATGCATTTTATATTTAATAAACAGCTTTCTGCACTTCTCCGCCATATAAACTTTAACTATTTCAAATTTCAAGTTCACCCGTTAACGGAAAATAGGTTAAAAAGGGATACAAAGATTTTGCTTCACGTATTAATATATAGATACTGCGTTCATGATAAAAACTCTACAAGAAAATGATAAAGCATGTCTTCGAGTAACTTTTAGTCTTTGTTTCATTCCAATCGGATCGATGTAACAAAATAATTGTACTTAAAAAAGACTACGCGACTTAAATACGAGACCAAAGTAGATAAATGAATGGACATAATACATTCAGATGAATTTTTTTTCGCTGTTTTTGATGTGCAACATCTACTGGCGCGGGTAAATACCTGATTGTTATCGTGGCGAGTGTGTGAGATGTGGCGACGCGATGCTATGCGCAAGTGACTGTGTGCAATCTCTCTTACCGCACTGAACTTGCATACCTATAGTGTAATTTGAGAATTGGAGATTCGTTCGATTCGAACAATTTCGATGTTTTACATCTGCCAAGCGTCCTGTGATGGCTCAATTTTTATTCCACGCGGAAGAAGTCGCGGGCATAGCTAGTGGTATATAAAACTGTTATTATTACTTAGTGTAAGGAGAGCGAACTAAAATAATATTCGGGTAAAGAGTTTGAGGAGTTTAAGCCATCTGATTTGGGTCAAAGATAAGCTATGCGGCTTGTTGAACACTTAAAAGGTACAATATTGAAACATAAGGATCTCATATTATGTTTACTTACAATTGTATAAAGAGTTGTGTTTAGGGGAATTCGTTTTGAAATGTTTCCACTTCTGAGGTGTTCCCAAAGGATTATGAGGTGACTTTACAATTTAAAAAGAGCGGATGGATTTTTGAAGGGTCCATGCGTACATGATAACTGTGTGTGTAAAATGAGTAAAATCCAATTTTAATCGTTCGTATAACATTTTATTTTTTTTAAGATTTCCATTTTTTGTACACCATGAACGAAGTCCAAATTTAGGCATCTATAAGGTTTTTAATTTTTTTATGAGCTTCATACTTTACGTGTACCAAATTTGAAGATTTTGAAAAATAACGTAAAATATTAGGAACGGCTAAAACTGGATTTAGTTTAATTTGAAATGTAACTATATTATAGTGTTTGTTGTGTGTTTATCTTATAGACCTCTATGGAATGGTAGTAACTTTTCTATTACTGGATCCTGATGTTACGTGTTGGATTCTCAGACTTGACAAACTTTTGTGTGATGATCATTATAGAAGTTATGCTCGGTTGGCAATTAAACGGTCTTGTATAGTGTATTTTGTTTATTTATTTTAATCACATTACTAAAAGATAAAGCAGTCGTAACGATTGCCGTCAGAAGTGAAAACCCAAAAAAAAAAAAAAAACAGTCGAATAAATACGTTTTTATTTTTCTAATTTTAAGTCAATTTTAGTCTGAATCTTATAAACACAATTTGCAAATTGAAATTTTGTAATATTCTTCTGCTTTTCACATCGTTTTTGTCGCCATCTGTATGTATAATGATTATGAAATGCAACATCGTTTCGAGGGCTCTTCCTGTAGACACAGATATTTAAAAAAAAATAGGTTCTGTGTTAATTTTAAAAATCTCTCGAGGCTTGAATTAAACGATGTTAATTTGATTTATCTCCAACTTTCCCACGTTTAAGTTCATTAGTTCAACGCGTTGTGGGAAAACGTATGATATATTGATTTGTCGTCCGATACAGAAATCAAGCCCAATAAATTGTAAAAGAAAGAACGGAAACCATTATCAAAAATTGAGAACACAATATACGATATAAAAGGGGTCTGATTTAAATTAAATCGTGGAAAGCTGTTTTACATATTAATGTTTATTTATGAAGGTGTTCTGGCTAATTGGAGCTCATTTTAAATATATAGTTTGTTGATATGTTCTCTTGGTACACCTGCGACTGTGAGCAGGAGGTCGATACGACCCCATAATATACAAATGCATCTCCTCAAACACATTTGTCTTTTTTCATCGAGGGATCATAAATACCGGTAAGAAATGCTAAAGACGCTTGACTATGAATGAGGTCTTTTCGACCTCCTACCAAAATTTATGTACGTCTTTTGCTTCTGAATGTTTAATATACATTGATCAAGTAGTTGATCATAATATGGCTATCATATTGAAGGTTTAATTGAATTCGTCTTTGTGCATCTTAGCATTATAAGTAATACGTTTTAACACTTAAGAGACGTATGAGGTCGTTTAAACCTCCTATTACAACGCATACGAGTCATTCTTAGATTTGTTTCTATCCACATAAACTGATTAGTCACCATACTCTGGACTATGTTTGGCTTGGGATCAAATAGCAATGTGTATGTATGTCTATCCTTAACTATATTGATACTATAATATTGAAATTAGATATTAATAAACCCAAGAGGCGTATGTGCGTGTTATGATTACTATATATATATCAATAAATAGTATTTAATAGGTTTCTAGGCGCGGCCATTATTATGTCATAGTATGTTGATTGTATTGCGAATCCGGCGTAAATCATTATTCGAGAGTGGAACAAAAGAACTATTAACTTAATAACATATCTTTAAACCTTTACTTATTAATTGATTTTACGTTACGCAAGTTCGGTGATTGCTTGGAAAGAAACGTGTTTTGAAGTGAACAATTCTTTAGGCGCGTTGAGCGGTATTTTTGGCTGGAGATAATTTAATAATTTCGCGTCCTGACATGCTTCTTATGCACGACCGACAGTATTCCGCTTGCGCGGCTAATGTTGGCTGTAAGTGGTGGAGCCCCGCTGAAGCTATTTTTGGTTTCAGCATAAATGGGTCGGCTCCTCCGGGGTAGTACCACTCCTCTCACAGATAACCGACGTGAAATAACAGTGCTTGCATTGTTGTGTTTCGTTCGGTCAGTGAGAGAGCCGGAGGCCCACGTCCCTTCCTCTTTCCTTCCCCGTCCCTTTCTCCCATATACAGGCTGGCAGCGCACTTGCGAAGTCCCTGATGTCGCTAGTGTTTATGAACGGTGGTGATCACTTAACATCACGTGACCCACCAGTTCGTTCGCCTCCTTTGATATATATAAAAAAAAATGTTACAATAGCGACGCGTAGTACAGGGGCGTGTTTATATGTAATATTGATATTCTGCAGCTCATCATACGCTTCATTTGTTAATAAACTTTACAAAAATATATATAATTATTACTCTGAGTGCCAATAGATGTTAAAAACAATAATGTTGATAATTTTTATAAACGAATTTTTAAATTTAAATATTCTCATTCACACTGTAATTAATATGAAAATTCAAAAGTAAACACAATTCATTGCTTTGAGCTTTCACTTCTGTCGACAGACTGTCTCGATTTTTTTTCGGCAAAGTTGTAAGTTGACGGCCCAAAATTAATAAGGAAATCATTATTCATTTAATGTATACTTAATCTATGAGTAATTTTATTACAAATCTATATCTTATCATATCATGAACTGTATAATACTATTATATACTAATATTGAGTCTTAAGTCGATCTTTTCATGTGTAAATATAAAAATTGGCTTAAGATTGGAGATTTCGAAGATTTTTTGTGGGATTATGTATAATACTTGACTCGAGTATAAACGATCCGTACTGAGGAATATCCAGAATATTCTGATAATGAAAATAAAATATAAATAAATGGTAAAATAGTTATTTTGTGCTTCAATAAAAAATATTTCACTTTAAGTATACTAGAAATGGCCTAATCTAAATGTTACGAGAAAGTTTTGAACATGGATTCATACTTGTTACACTTTCACGTCAAAATTATTGACTGAATTTTGATGAAATTTTGATGATTTACTGTAAGTAACATAGCTTTCAGGGAAATACGTAGGCTTTTGAAGCGATTATGGCTTAGTTAATAACGTGTTCGTACACCGCTTCGATGAACGTAAGTTCGAATTCTACCAACCAAGACGCAGTTTTCATTAAAGGAAGATATCGTCCGTGTTATTAAAAAAAAGTTAAATACGTATTGAATACTTGCCTTAAGAAAGTTTGGATACTTACGTATTAAATGCACCGCGCTCGCCGACCGCTGCGCAGCAAACTCGTGTTAGCCCTTTTCGCAAGTCTAACCTAACCAAACAGAGGTAGAAGAGGAAGATGTCGAATGTTTGACGAGCGCGGTGTATTTAATACGTAAGTATCCAAACTTTTATAAAACCAGTATTCAACTTTTTTGGTATTATCACCGCATGAGTTTGTAGCGTCCCCACGCCTACATTCAGACAGACCTGTCTGCAGTTGACGTTTCACATTAATCAATATACTTAAGTACAACCCAACTGTTAGTACTATAAAATACTAACAAGAATTCAAACTTTCTCCATTTCTTAAGTAAGGATAATCCGAAATCAACTTAATACGTACAACCGCTATTTGTGTACGCATATCTTAAACTGCTTTACACAGTCACATAGCCTGATCCACGTTAATCCGTGAACATACGACACGCTCGTTTGAGCTCACATTCGCCTGGTGTGGTCCTCTCAACTACAAAGGGCTGTTATGGGAAGGGACACCCTCAGTTTTCACGCCTGCTAGCGTTAATAATGCGGGAATAATTATCTTATGGGGGAATTATTGACTCACCTGAACGTAAACTTTAATTGTGGCGTTTGTGTTCTGGCGTACGGTTGTTTTTTATTGTTTTATTGCAGTAATTAAATTATTACATAAAAGAAATATATAATTAATTGTTTAAATGTAATATAAAAAGGGTGTTATAACAAAAACCAATGGTACAAATCCCTTCCACACGAAAACTGTATCAGTCCACGACGCAATGACTTCAATCAATCTCCAACCCTTATTTCAGTTTTAACTATTTATCAAGCATCTTATTCTATACTAGCTGTGTGTCGGCGACTACGTCAGCGTGAAATCTATTTTAACTGGTTTCAGCATGAATGTGTCGGCTCGACCGGGGTAGTACCACCCTCTCACAGAAAACCGACGTGAAATAACAGTGGTTGCATTGTTGCGTTTCGTTCGGTCAGTGAGAGCACCGGAGACCCACCTACCCTCCCATTCCTACTTCCCTTCATCTCCTTCCTTCCCCCAACAAAGGCTGGCAACGCATTTGCGACTCCCCTGGTGTTGCAAGTGTCTATGGACGGTGGTGGTCACTTAACATCAGTTGACCCATCTGTTCGTTTGCCTCCTATGATATAAAAAAATATATTCGCAAAATTCTTTAGGTATTTATTATTTTTTAAACAATATAAAATAATCTAATAATAATGAAATCAAGACTGAATGTTACTCGAGGGTATGCTTTATGATTTACTTGGTGAGGTTTTATCGTGAACGCCGTACTTTAGCAGCGATGCTTGTTCAAATAACCAGATAGACAGACATTTGCAAAAATGTTTTAATTGTATTTTATTACTTATTCCAAGACACATGCAACATTTTTTTTACACAAAATCTAAAAATTACAGACACGTTCAATTTACATTCTTATTATATGTGTAGAAGATTTTATTCCAATACTTTGCATTATAGCTTTAATTTATTTAACTAATGTTGTTTTGTAGTTTTTACTTGCAAAGTTTGTTTCCTCAATCCTAAAATTAATTAATTATAACGACACAAAACTTACGAGCTTATAAGACTTCCTTGTCACATCATATTTGGAATTGTCAGGTATTCTGAAGGTTACCAAGTCCTTTTAAAGTTGAATCACTAAGGGTCGAAACCTGTTCACCTTATATCAACCGCATTTGTTCAGTTAACAACAGATGTAAGACAAAACGTAACCTAAACAAACGAAGATGTACCTCGAGTTGAAGGTACAGACGTACTAATTTGTACTATTAATATTTGTTCAGCTTTTACTACAGTAAACGAAATTCAACTAAGCGGGCAAAGAATTCTTTGCTTTGAATACAAAATATACAGTAAGTAATATGGACGTTGTTCGTTTGGAATTTAATAAAACAAAACTTTATATTAATAATAACTAATGTTTACAGACAAATAGCGCAAACATAAATGATTGGCAAGTTATTTTAATACTAGATTCTGCCCGCGACTTTTTCTGCTTGGAATAGTTACTTTGGACTAATGCTAACACGCGGCGGGAGCTCTCCTCAAAAGGAAAAAAATGCCGATTTTATAATATTCTTCATTGCTTCACTCATATTGATCTTAGGCTATAACTTACCTCGATAAATGGGCTATCTAACACTGAAAGAATTCTTCAGACCATACCAGTAGTTCCGGAGATTAGTGCGCTCAACCAAATAAACAAACTCTCTAGTTTTATAATATTAGTAGTATAGATTTTGCGCTATATCAAACAAATGCCACGGAAAAAAAATTAATTGCTTTTGTATTCCAATAAGCCTCTTTAACGAATTCATGACAAATATATGGTTATTATTATGATTTTGTATCAAAAAAGTATCTATTGTGTTATAATTGCCCACCTTTTTAACTTCAATCTAAACGGATCCCACTATTATAAATCTATTTCGAATCAATCAATATCCTTCCGAGCATTATCATTACAATATGACCTATGAACTAGCAACAACTTGGAACATGGACAACAAGACACCAATTCTAAATCTCTCGATTCCCCCATACATTACCATCAAAGAAGCAGCCTTACCGCAACATAATATCCCATATTTCAACCGAGTTAGTTATACGGCGCATCCGCTTTCTATTTGCATTGCTTGGGGTCAGCACGAGACCCCTATATGACTACCTGTCCTTCTATAGGTCCCGCCCATTTGCCCCGGAGTTTAAAATTTTATCTATTGTTAGCTAGATGTATCGAATTTTTAAAATTTGTTACATTGATTTATCGTGAGCAGATGCTTTCAATTATTGATAGATATATTTTTATTACCTCTTCCTTGTATTGGTCTTTGATGCACTGTGATCAGGGCTTTATCTGATTGTAGAAAAATTTACTATTCATATTATGGTTCTCGTTTTTGTCAATAAAATGGAATTCTATTGAGTATATTTAAAGTAGAACTTAAAAATCTAAGAATTTATTTATGATAAAAATGGATATATGTATCTTATGTATGTGTGTCTCATATCATAGTTAGTCGAGATAAATTATAACCTTATCGAGTTTTTAGCTGGTACTTCTCGATGACTGGGTTGTTTTCACAATCCATTGTAGTTTTGACGTTCATAATTGCCATATTAGGACCAATGTTGAAATAAGTAATTTTACGCGTTTTTTCTACTATAGTTCCTATTTTCTACACCAAATTTGTAAACACTATGTAAGTTATACTAAGCGAAAAGGTTCATTATCCCTAAACCTGCTCTATTATCGGCATCTTTGATACGTTTAAAACAAAGACAATGGTTTTAAAAACTAGATATATTTTGACACTAACTCGACTAGAAGTTAGAAGGCTACAAACATCAGGTTACGTTTTCCCATTGTACGCGTTGATGCCAGCTTAGCTGCTGCCTAAGCTATTTTTATCCTCGCAGTGCGTTGCACTCTCTGTACCATCGGAATCTAATATGCTAATATAAAAACAAACTGTTGATACAGGTGTATTATTCCTTATTTGGTTTCATCAATGCGTTTGCTTTCGTCATATATAGTTATATTATTCAAACAGTGATTGTGTAATCGTTATTAGTTTAACAGTGCTTTGAACATAGCGATTGCTAGAGATGGCCGTAATTGAATTCAGTAATAAAACCACGATTTATGACTGCTTTCAATTTATCCTTCCCTAGATCTCTATAATGTTCTTGGGTACCTATAATGTTATTAGCGAACTCATTGTTCATTTACTTAAGAACAAAACGTCAAGTATAATTGAAATTAATGCTATTTTTGTTCTTTTTTTATATCTATTATCTCTGTTATGACCGCAAGCTTAGATATTATTGGCGTACCAAAGGATGTGATGTGCCGAATATGTTATACAGTAGTATATGCCGCTTTTTTATGCTTTTAAAGTGTTAGCGTTTGAACACAACCTCATCTCTCTCTCAATTGCTGCTGCCGAAACCCACCAATAGATGCTTCGCGACAGATTTTTATCTTGAGCTTGGTAGCTAGCCAGGCGGACTTAGGAAAAGCCTTACCACTATGTTATGGTTTCATTTCCACGTTTTTTCTTCACAGAAAGTTTCGACTCAGTTGGTACGATTTGTCCCTACATCCATCGACGCGGTGACCAAACATTTTATCAACTAAGCGACCATCGCTTCGTCTAACAATTCTGTAGTACCTAATTTTCTATCAAACTTATCAAACCATCTTTTCATTATTTCGACTGTTCTGTTTACCATTACCCATAAACCAATTCTGAAAATAATTAAGTAAGCTTCTTCCAAGGTGGCTAAATCAAGAACACCATCGTAAAACTTTCGTTACGGTTGCGAAGCGATTTTAATCGATTTTAACGAATTCCAAATCCGACTGACAAAGTCTGTCAGTAGTTCGGGCTTACATTTTATAACATGGCTAATTGAAACGAGATCTTCGGAGCCACAGGAGGTAGAAAACCGTGGGTGGAAGAAATTAACTTCCTTTTCTCTCTTTCGTTATACGTTGGATAGAGATGGGCGCTTGTCTATTATCGTAGGTGAGCGGCCGGGAGCAGGTTTTAAAAGGACCCGTTGAGTGTCAAGTTGTTCTGGAAGTGATAACATTCAATGTTTAATACATTTGTCCATTATTTGACATTGTTAATAGAATTTGTGAGTAACGTTAAATCTGACTTTTGTTAACATTATCACAATATTATAACTCTCGATAAAGACAACATCGTATTATTTTGAAAACTAAATTATTTTATCACGTTTTCTTGTTTGTTTGTATATACTGGTGTTCGAATGAACTCGTAGAAACTAGAGATTTTGAACATAACCCAAATTAGATAATAATGCAAAAAAAAGTGAAATTTCAGACAATAAAGTAAAAGGCATAAAATAGTTATTAATGTGACGTTTTAAGGACTAATAAAAAGTTTACAATCAATCTTGGACTCATAAAGAGCTGAAACCCCATACAGATATTCAGCGCTTATAAACTTATTATGCCTCTACTGTACTATATTATAACTCTTATCATGTCACTTATACTATTATTCTTAAAATATTTAACGTGTTTATCACAAATTAAATTACTTCTATATAATTTCTAAAGTTCTGAAAAGAAAAGAAGAAAATCGACGGAGAAAGAAAGAAAGAAGATGTACTTAACTGTTATATCTCTGCTTAGTTGTATTTTTATAATTGGTTTTAACATGATAAATACGAAAATAACGTTGTGCAGCAACTCAACATGACGTACCGTTCACATCCGAGTATGGATATATTCAATAAGATCTTTAATTGATTGATTAAAAAAAATGTACTGATATTTGACGGATTTTAAAGACTGAGATGTTTATGATACATTTGTCAATTATTAGACTTCTTCTTATATGAAGGAAGTGTATAGACAGAATAGTAGAAAAAAAGGTTAAAACACATTCTATCTTTTCTATTGAATGTGGACGTGAGTGATGAATATGACGATTATTTTGAAATTCATGAGGATATAAGAAATGCATTGACGTCACTCGAGTTGTTATAAATTATGGAACACGTGTTTTGTAACTTTATAAAGATTTGTGTTATATCTTAAGTACATGTAAGTACAACTGTAATCTTGATTTTTAATAAAGATCTTCAATGAAAATCTACCGATCACCGTTAAAGTCGATTAAGTATTCTTCAACAATCTTCCACAATATTACTGCCATGTCCATATTATAAGTGTCTCGCGATAATTTCAATGTTCCAACAACATCTTGGCTTCCTTGTTAGAACGTTCCAGGGAGTTTTTGTGGCATCTCAAAATTCATGTTCCGTGGTATTATTTTCCATCCACTTCACTTGTGCATAGTAACCGGACTATATTACGTAAAGTACCTCTACTATTACAAAAAAAAATTTGTGTGTGGAATCCCTCCGCGCGGAAGAAGTGAAACTTCGTAATGTGAAAATGAAAATAGGAAGGGGTAGATATTGATTTTTAGTGAAATCATATTGTTTCTAGCGTTGAACGTTTAACGCAATAGTGCTTTCATTCACCCTCCATGGTAGCGTTAAACGTTCAACTTAACCTTGTTGGGAAGTTTCACTTCAAAATCTAGAGTCAAATAACACAAGATCTATTACTATAATAAAACTGTAACAAGTCGAAATCTGTACATTAAATATTTTTTGAAAATTTTAATCAGGATAGGCTATGTTATCGATATAGAAGCCAAAAATAATCTTTTTACAATTTTTGTCTGTCTGTCTGTCTGTCTGTCTGTCTGTCTGTCTGTCCCTATGCACACGCATCACTCTGAAACTACTGAACCAATCTTGACGAAACTTGACATAGTGATAGCTAATATTACGAGATTACATCAAATATACTTTTTGTCTCATAAAACGCCAAGGGTTCTCCAGGATAAAGGATTAAAGTCTAGAATATAAACCCGAATTACTCTGAAAGTACAGAACCAATTTTAACGAAATTTGACACAGTGATAACTAATATTAGAAGACTACATCCAGGATACTCTTTGTCCCATAAAACGCAAGGAGTTCTCCAAAATAACGGACGAAAGTAAAAAATTTGTAGTTCATGAGATTCTTAATGGATTTTGGTAATTTTCCATTGTGCTATTTACAGCAGACAGATTAGTTAAAAATTCAAGCTATATAGGCTACATAAAAAAAAAAACAAATAACCAAAAAGAATGCCGGGGTTCGAACCGTCTCCCCGTCGGTCATAAGAATAGTATAGAGTCGCCAACTTTACCTCTAGGCTACGATTACATAATAATTCCGTTCAAAAATTTCAACTGCTTCGAAAACGTCCACAAAATTGTTAATAACTAATCTATACTATTAAAATTGTAACAAGTCGAAATCTGTACATTAAATATTTTTTGGAAATTTTAATCAAGGTAGACTATGTTATCCATATAGAAGCAAAAATTAACACAGTGACAACTGATATTACAAGGCTACATCCAGGATACTTTTTGTCCCATAAAACGCAAGGGTTTCAAATTTAGAATAGCTGGTTAATACTGTGAAAATTGGTCGATGATAACTGAAGTATGTTATAAAAGTATTAGATATAGCATTATCAAGATATATGTCATAGTGTGATTTTACTTTCTTTGTAGAAGGGTGCATACTTTCAGTTCCGAAATTATCGCTGTCCGACATATTTTCAATTAAAACACTGGTTACATTCACAACTGCGAACGGTGTTTCATAATTTATAAATAGCGTTAAAAATGCGTCGTATAATCCGTGACAGTCAATTGTCTAATTAAATAGTAACAAAGAAATCAGTGAAAGGTGCAAGCGCGGTGTGTTTGGCGGTATGTCAAAGGGCGTAAGGTCCTCTGTGCATGCCGTGTAATACTGGTACGACGAGTGTTCGACAAAGCAATTTGAATGTTATGTTTATACAGATAGAGTTGCAGATGTTTTTGAGTACTTCGTCAATAGTGCAAAGTTCGTATTATAACCTGTAGCTTCGGAAATGTAACGTCACAAAAAACCATAATCTTCATCATCATCATCATTGGCAGCTCTTCTCGACCTAATGCAGAAAATAAGCCTCCTCTCTTTTAAAAATAAAAACATGTAATTGAAATCTATCTAGGTCAGACTTTGGCCAGTGTATATGTATATTAGTAAGATTAAAAAAACCAAATGTAATGGCCGATTTTAATAATTCAAAAAGTTATCTACAGGTACTGAAACAGTCTTAATTTAAAAATAATTTATTTGGATATGGATTAATATATAGACATGAATAACATAGTCTTTTACGCATGGTATAGTTTTTATTAAGATTTATTTCAAAAATGTAGTTATAGTGACATAATCACAATAGGTAGACATATGTATGCTGCCGCGAGGTTTTTTTATAGATAATAATATGTTCTTTAATATTGTAGAACATATTTTTGTTCTATCATTCATAGTTATCGGGGCGCATGCGATGAAATATATTTTATGCCAAATTTTTTTCATACCTTTGATTACATTATTGAAATTTTAGTAGAAATCCCAATTTTTTTCTAAAAAATAAATATAGCCTATGTTACTAAGGATTTTTTTCGAAATGTCTACGCTATTGACCCAGCAAGGTCTTAACAGCTTCACCGGACTACTAAGGCGAGCGCTTAAGGCGCTCATCCAATTTTATTTTGGCAACCAGCTCAAGGGTGCACGGCACACCTCGGCTTGGCTGTTGCCTGTTGCATACAATATCGCGACCTATCTTAGCTAACCTAGCTAACTATTTATATATGTATGAGTTGTTGAAACGTATATGTGTACCAAGCATACACGCCTCAACAACTCCTCCATATATATGTTATTGGAAAATTGAGAGTTTTTCAGTTCGATAAGGGGAATAAGTATACCCTTCCACTTTCATGTGTAAGCGTGTAGCGTGCACGTGTGTGGGGGTGATCGTGTAGTGTTGTAGCAGTGATGTATATTTGTGTGTCACCGTACCGCGCAAGCAACGCACTCAAGGGCTCCCTACCGAGGGATCGAACCTAGGCTTCAGCCACTGCCGTGGGAGGCCTAATCCGGTATGTTACTAAGGGATAATGTAGCATTCTAATGGTAAACGAATTATCGAAATCCGTCCAGTAGTTTGAGTTTATTCGTAATTAACATACAAAAATACTACGATTCCTCTTTATTATAATAGTTTAGAAAAATAATTTGAATCTTATGCTTTACTGATAGGGTCGTTAATAGTGCGAAGCTTGTGTGTAATCACCACGAACGTCGCCATGGCCGATTTAAGTTTAGGGTGCGCCTATAGATGTTTTACATAAAAAATCACATATAATCTGGGTATATGTTTGAGTGAGACCGGGGATAGTTAGGATTCACAATTGGAAACGGTAGTTGTGGCTGCAATCGCGTGTCAGTTTTATTCAATTTTATCGCTTTTAAAAATACAATTGAAACCAGTGATAACCAATTTGGTGCAGACGAAGTTGCAAGGGTCAGCTAGTGGTAAATAAAATATAAAAGCCACTAAATGACAGACTAAAATCTCGTCAAATTCACCAGTTATCCATTTTATTATAACTTATCTCTATGTGATGCTGCAACTCATAAGGTTATGGCACTATGACAGCTTAGATCACTATGGAAATCAGAGCATATATGTACTTAATATCCATTCTGCTATACGATAATTAAACTATTATGTTAAATATTAGTTACATCAAATAATAAACCCATTCAAAGAAGTCCCAATTTCTTAAGCATATTTTTTCATTTATAAAATAATTTCAGTTTATTGATTTTGAAACTAATTTTCATTCTCAATTCTTATATGCGATACAATTATTTCTTTAATTATAATCCTAAGATTGATACCGTTACAAGTCGAAATAATTTTGGATTTTAAAATTAAAGTAACAAAGTTCATTTTAACTTCGGCTACTTAAGCTTATAACTTTGATTACCCGTAGTCCTGCGTTTCGTAGGTTAATTACAAGACTACACGTTACTCATATATATAAAGGTATGCGTTCAACCAAACAGTTAATAAGGATATTTCGATATATACGATCATTCTATTACTTTTGTATTGGAATATCTTTAAATCATTAAGAATATTATCGCCGATAAATATTAACGGGGGCTCTTTATAGAAAATGCTTTAGGAAATCGATTTAGGCATATATAGTGAATAATTATTTAGTTCAACAACCTCTTTTTAAATAATAGTAATTTTTTTCAACTGTCTTGAACGTTTTAAGAACATTAAAATGGAAGATAGTATATTTGTCTTAATACTTTGGGTATGAAATATTTGATAAAATAAAACGAATTACAGTAGATACTAATGTTATTGTTTCTGATCTTATTTTAACATCGTGAGTAGAAAGTGTGTTTTTTGGAAACGATTCAAAGAAAATATTTTTTGATATGAAAGCTTTTTTGGGTACAACGATTGAAGTAATGATTGATTATATCAACAAAGAGGTGTTTGCTCTCCTGCCAACTGCAAGAGACCCACGTAGAGCTGACCGTGCGAAAAACAACGAATACTAAGTTACATGTCCGCAAGATGAAACGCCGAAAATCTATTAAGGAAACACTTGCATTTTGTACAATTTGTATCCAGATTCTCATGATTACATACATATTGTTTGCCTCGGTACATTTTGTACATAACAATAACATGACATCAGATGAATTCAAAGCTCTTTTGCTATTTAATTACATAAAGAAGTACACAAAATTATACGTAATTGGAGAGTGTAAAATGATCACCAGTTCTTTATGTTATCGTAACCTGACAGAATGCTCAAATCCGGAATACGGAACATTCTCATAAACACTGTGATCGCTACTTAAAAATCAGAATGCGTTCACAGAATTATTGCATACAAAGAAATTTGTAAGTACGATGTACTCATGTTTTTAAATTGATTTAGTTTTGAATAAAATTTTCATAAATTATTTTACTTTTTAAACAAAATATCTGTACCTTTTTAAGTAAAGTCAATGAACGTTGAATCGTCCAATGAATACGAACGTATACTTGCATAAGGATTAGTAAACATAATTGAGCCATATCAGCTGCTAATTTTTTTTTCTAATTATGTTGGGTTTTAACGTCTTTAAGATTTTAGTACAAGATAAGGTAAAAAAAAAATGTAGCGATTTGAAGCAGACGTTTAGAATCTTCTTAGAGATTAAAATATTCAATTATTAACATAATATTTCAAGGTAGAAGCATTTACCGGCTCTGTGTAATATTAGAAAAAGGTTCAAATTCTCTATTATTCTGCAGTTTTTAGTAAAGAAATCTCGTGATGAAATAATGGCATCCAAGGCACCTTGAAAAGCCCGCCTGGTCCGAGTTTTTGACGGGATCTTAGTACGCTAGGGAAAATACTATCTATAAGGTATTTATATTTTATACGTAATCTTGTAATATTTGATTACATATTGTGTAATAATGGTGTAGTATATTACGTAAAATAGTAATAATAATAATCTAGAAAATTGTTTGCTAAAAATAAAATAGATTAAAGCCCGCTCGGCTTGCAACCATCCTTAGATTATTATCAAGTATATTTACGTCTGTTTTCGGTATTTTAAAGCTAGTCTCCGCATTTACTTAGTGTTGTACGGCTTTAGGGTACATTATCACATTGTTGATATTCCGGGCAAACGTGAATACAGTATAAAAACACTCTAATAATTACTCATAATATTAAAGCAGGAAATAAATCCTTTGACGTGAAATGCCAGACTGATTAAGATTATAAAATAACGCCACTCGTGATGAGTAATACAAAGACAGTACATTCGTGATAACATGAGTATAAAGGTAGATAACATTCATTAAATCAGAAGGGTGAGAGTAACTGCGTGTGCGCAAAGAGGTCGATCGTGTCTGAATACATATTGCTATACGCGCCATGAAGAGTTATCGGTTATGGAAACGACCTTTGCACATCTCTACAGACGATATATTGTATATTAGCTAATGAATAACTTTTACTTGGTTAATATGTATTCATTGAAAAGTTAATTAGAAATATGTCGTCTCGACCAGAAGCGAAGATTTTTGATAGAATGAATAAATCTTAGTGGGTCAGTCCATTGTTAGTAGTATGTCAATGGATATACAGTAATCAAACAGCGTGCTAGAGAGTTATATGTTGATGAATCAATGATGTTAACTCCTTTTTAATTAGCCCGGGTTTCGCGATAACTAAAGAGTTAAGTGGCTTGCAGGTCGACATAATAGTGATGATCAGCGATTGATTGCTGCTCTCGCCTGTGTTCTTGCATTGTAATTTACTTATAATCAGACCTAGTTTTGTGACATAACCTTCGTTTTATCAAAGTATTTTTTGTGGCATAATGTAGTCCAAAAAGTTTACCCCGAACACCAAGTTTGTGGGAAGTAAGACGTCTTTTGGGTGTCTAATAACACCCAAAAACCCAAATAAATCGTTTTGTTTAAACTAATTTAGCTCGTTTGGTAGAAGGGCTGTATTACATGCTCGTAGGGTTTTTTCTAACCCGTTTGGCTAACTGCCATCCTCAAGTCGAAAATCTGTCGCCAAACACCTATGTCGCGTTCCGGTTGCTGCATTTGAGAGCTAGTCTCTCTAGGTTTAGCCTGTTTACTATTTTGGATTATATCGTAATTTAATATTAGGGTGGATTGTGGTTAAACTTTTAACCTAGGAAATATTAAAAGAAACTTCCCTCTTTATCTCAAGTATTCGTCTACGAATTCTTTGTTATATTCGGGATGAAAAATAGGTTATGTCCATTTCCATGTTCCAGGCTAATCGTATATTGAATGTCATTGCAATCGGCTTAAACATTTGGTATTGATAAGGTAAAATATAAGCAGAGTTATAGTCAAATGTGTAATATTACCGTTGCCTAAAATTTCTTGTCAAGCAAGTGTTGATATTGCGAATATACCATTTTTTCAACCTTTTTACTTGAATTTACCTCACAAAAGAAATCTTTAATTAGCTGTTTAGATACGCAACACTACATTACACAAAGGTTCATTAATAACTATGGTTCATTTCGATTATGGCGGGTGTCCGATTGGTCATTAACTGCCAAATTAGAAAGATCTCTTAAAAGGCATTCTTTCGATGTTCACAGCATAATGTAATTACGGTGTTAAACTGATTGATGCTTCTTTAAAAATTTCTATTGTATGCACGTCTATGTAATTACGTAGTTGTGTATTTATATTACTTATGTTTATCATTACGCGGGCTGTGGCCCTTTTGTTTTGCCCTTTGCAACTGGTTGGATATAATGATTAACTTCGTATACATCACCGCTACAACACTACACGATCAGCCCCACACACGTGCACGCCTACACGCTTACACATGAAAGTGGAAGGGTTTACTTTTTTTCCCATATCGAACTGAAAAACTCTTAATTTTTTAATAATAATTATATGGAGGAGTTGTTGAGGCGTGTATGCTTGGTACACATATACGTTTCAGCAACTCATACATACATGAATAGTTAGCTAGGTTAGCTAAGATAGGTCGCGATTTTGCACGCAACAGGCAACAGCCAAGCCGAGGTGTGCCGTGCACCCTTGAGCTGGTTGCCAAAATAAAATCGGCTGAGTGCCTTAAGCGCTCGCCTTAGTAGTCCGGTGAAGCTGTTAAGACCTTGCTGGGTCAATAGCGTAGTCATATCGAAAAAAAAAAACATTAACTTCCAAATAATATCTCATTATTTATATCTTATTCATTGTTTTAGTGATTTATTATCATTTCTATATTTTTTTGTTATTATAAATCCTAATTTTATTTCTTTTTTTTATTTCAGGTAAGGGTACGCTCATGGGCTCCAGTTGTACATATTGAATCATGTTATGTAAGTCTTATATTTTAATTAATGATAATTATATTCACTTTAAGCAAAACTATGTTATTTTATGACTAAAGTTATTATTGTAAGCTAAGTACAATTGAAGCATGTTAAATATTTAATTTTGTGTTAAACTAGCAGGCCCGGCGGAAGCTGTGTCGTCTTTATATTAGAAAATTCTAGAATCAGACTGCAGCGCTACCAACCGGGTCCAATTATATACCTAAACCTTCCACGATAATCACTTTACCGACTGGTGAAAAGTTTTTGCGTTTATCGCGAACAGCCAGACAGACGTGGCAGAGGACTTTGTTTATGTATGTGCCAAATACACATGAATTTTAATCATTTACTTTAACATGTATGGATTTAAACGGACGTTTAAAGAACTGAGTTTGATCAAAAATCAACCAGTATTCATTTATTTTTACTGTCTAATGTAAGGGTATGTATGGACCTCCTCATTTTTAAAATAGTCTTGGACATAATTCGCTTTTAATCGATGCTTCTAATTTGCTTCTTGTTCTACGATTTGTCTTTTTTTTCACATACACATAAATGGATGTTAATGTTTTCCGGTTGTCTAGTGTATTTGAAAGATGCGACTGTGTAAATTGTGTACGCGTTTTATGTTCCTTCTGACACAGTTTACATTGAATTCCTTCGTGAATAACCAAGCTCATCTCTGCTGCTGACCTCGGTTAAGCGATATATAATTTTATTAAGAAGTTGACACTAGTCTCGCGATGTGTCGATGATATGATATTTTATACGAGCAATAATTTAGTGTAATTAAAACTGATTGTTAATTACTAAAACCCGTTGTTTTGCAAAGAATTAAAAATATCACAAGTGACAAATAAAAATAACGGAATGTTTTAGGTTGTCTGTGAATATCATTTTGTTGGATCTGGAGTAAAATTTTTGTGTTACAACATAGTTCGTAAAATATTTATAGGAATAATATTATCGATCAGATACTGACAGTTATCACTTCTGAGACACAAATTACCTAAAAATACGTTTTTGAAAGTAATTTCATTATATCCAATAAATATAAACAAAAGCAAAACACTGTGTAAGTGAATAATGCCAATAGCACCAAATTTTGATATTCCTTATTTATTTCGTTCTTAAGTTTTGATTGAAGTATAGAAATATGTCTACTTTCATATCTGTCGTAAAGTTAATTTTTATTAGTATTATATCACGATTCAGCGATGATAAAACTGACTTGCGTGGTCAGTGATTTTCCATTTTTCCACACTCATACAGTTATCTTCCATATTCTAAGTTACATCAGAGTTATAAAAAAAAATTGACAATTATTGACTTGTACATTTTGATCTAACGGTAATAAAAATGGCATTATTTTTCTCTCAATCACATTGTAAAACAGCTGTGAGTATATATTATTTCCTAGATGTAGCTTTATTATCGTGCGATGAATTTCAAGAGTTATAAGGTAGCTTCGCCGGTGTGAATTAGCACATGTGATATTGTGTAAGAATAATGTAGCAAGCATTAACGCGCGCGTGATTTATCTTATCACCTGTTATAGAACCATTGGTGCGTGAAATGCTACATGAGTACTCTGTAATCTATGTTCTTAGAATCAGCCAGTGAAATGCATATATCCAGTGGTTTTTAGAAGTTCTCGTCGAGTTATATGTAGGAATAACTACTGCAGTGATTGATAATTGCTTACCTGCCACCACTGTACTTTCTTTAAGCAGCAGTTATTTCATCGTATTATTAAATGTAAGACGGACGAGCGTTTTTTCAAGGCTAATAAAAACATTCTCTAATCGCTGAGTCTTAGTTATTCAAACAAAGGCACATTTTTAACATGCGTTTTAAAAGCGCTCGTGTTTAAGTGCCCTAAATTTCATAATCAATGCTGCACCTCTATACTGTTATAAACGATCTCATAGCCGGTCATTTGATTTATATTAACATAATACAGTAAGTAATCAAACTTTACGTGTAATTCATAAACATTAATAATTTTATTATAAACCCTCAATACAGATTGTGGTCGATACATTCTAAAGGCTTTTACAATACGTACCAACCGTCGGGCTGCATTACGGCCAAAGAGTAGTAACTAGACAGAGGGTCAACTAAGTTCATGATCTATTTAAGTGGATACGATGAACTGTACAATAAGCTTTAGTTGTACTCTGAAACGAAAACGTGTTGTAACAAATGCATAATGGTACCGAATTATTATTTAGTGTCGATTTACCTAATTACCAGAATAAAAATATGTTGGCCTGCATTTGTGATGATTTTACGGAACCTCTATCAGAGAGATTTGTATGGTTTTGACCAGATTTTGATTTATAATAGAACTTTAATAGATACATAAATATTCCCGATAGGAACTCTAGATATTTGATGCATTGTTTCAAAATTGGATACGTTTTTTTTTACATCACAGGAGTCAAACGAACAGGCTGGTCACCTGATGTTTAGTGATCATCGCCATCCATATACACTAGCAACACCGGGGGAGTTGCAAGTGCGTTGTCAACCTGTATTTGAGAAGAATGTGGGGTAATGGTGAGAAGGGGAGGAAAGGGTGAGCGGAGGTGGGCCACCAGCGCGCTCACTGACTGTACGAAACGCAAAAATGCAAGCATTATTACTTTGCGTCAGCTTTCTGTGTGTCGGGTGGTACTACCCTGGGCGAACCGACCTATTCATTCTGAAACCAATAATAGCATCATCGTGGCTCTACCACCTATAAACTTTAGAATGACATATTATTAACTTTTTAATATATGTATACTAGCGGCCGGACGCTACATCGTCTCCGTTTGTTTTATTATAAATGAAAACGTCATAAATTATCTACTTATAACTAGCGGGTTATCTAATGAATAACTAAATAGCTCGTTAAGTTTCAGAATTTTTTCCAACACTCGAAATATTAAAAGAATGTTTCTCATAATATTTTACCTATTTAATTGTATAAAATCTACTCTGTCAACTCTCTATTGTTACGTATAAACTATAACACTGTAAAGGCTTATCGAAATACGTTTGGTAGTTTACGTGTAAGAGCTAAAGCTTTATGCTTTGTAACACAAGTCACAAATACACATCTGAAATTACAATCATAAAAGTACGAAAATATAGTAATAGTTAAAAATAAAGTACAACGAAAACGCATAAAAAATATGCTTTTTGATACTTATATGTTTAATAATAACCATAATTAACAGTGTAAATAATTGTGAGAGTTAAATGTGAAAAGTTGATTCACCGATTCGCTATTGTACTATGGAAAATCTGCTTGATGCGATAACAGAGCACAATGAATCGTCTGCAAACTGTGCGGTGCGGCGGCGGCGGTCAGTCCGACGGCGTTCACCGTTAACAACTTATAGTATAATGGGACATTCACACGAACTAGATTTAGTTGAGCGATTGTTCATGTTAATGTGATATTGTGATTGAAATTAGTTATGTGGCTTGGCTCTTCGATAGTGGGTCTACAAGTGACCGTCTATATATCTGGTAGAGATGCAAACTGAAGTATAAAAAATTTCACATATCCTTGTCTTTGCCGTAGTCTTAATATGTTACTTAGGTTATTGGGTCTTTCAAATGGCTCAGAATGAGAAATTATACCAGACTATATTAACGGCGATGATTGTCAATTGGATCTACCACTGACTGTCGCCGTTACCTTTAAGAATGTAATGTATATAGCATTAGAAGGTATACAGTCATTCGTCGAGCTAGATATAACGAAAGGTAAAATGAATCTAACAGCTAACCAATATAGTTTTCAATTGCATTCAGTAGCTATATTATCTGAGCCACTTAATTTTTTTTAAATTTCATATTTGTTCACGGTTTCACCTAAATACTTGAATATAATACACATTACAATGTAACCTAAGATGGTAATACGTTAAAACTAGAGAGAGTACAGTTGACGAAACATACTTACAGATACTTGTCGACAGAGTCTCAAGGCTGGTATTTAGCCAGCCCAGATTTAGACCCCTATTACCATGCTATGGTTTTAGCTTTATGGTAATGTTTTTCTTTATCGAAATCTCTAACTTATTGCAGGATATAAATTTAGGTTCACTAACGTGGAACGAAGCTGTTACCGCTTCAAAACTCTCGAAGCCTCTTTCAATTTTTCAGATGAATATATTATTTTCATAGAATTGTTCTGAAGCCAGATATACCAATAAATCTGCAAGTTTTATTGAGACCGCTTTTACGTCTAATTTAGATATGTGTAAAGCGATGCCTGATATTCACTTAATCATTAAGCGTCTGTGGGTATGAAGCTTCCACCCAATTGAATGTTATGTAGTTCGGCTCGTATTACTTTTATAGAAATGCATTCTTGACAAAAAACTTACATAATTGAAATGGTGTCTTATTTAAATAAGCTATCTACTATTTACCGCTGGTATCAATCCATCGAATGTGTCGGTGCAGGAGAACTGTTACGGCTTGTTCCCTGTGTACACAATTACGAAACGCCGAACACAAGTCCATTACAGCCGTTCGTAAGCCGTGTTATCTCATACTTTGATGTTCTATTTCCTGTGCTTATCGTTACTACTACTATATTGAGCCGAATTTGAAAGCGAATCGAACTCGTCAGAGTTTTTAACGCATCAGGTATTTCATAATCGTGGCCGCTTGCACTGATAATAACAAATGCTCTTAGAGAAGCTCGCTTTACAAATCGCGTTATTGTAGTACATTACTCTAATTTTTCTTCTTCATTACATAGGCTAAAGTTATTCGCGTTTGCAGTGAGTACCTCTCATTCCCCTGCGCGTGCTTCCCAGGTGGTGCTTAAGAGTAACAAGTTTTTGGTCACTGCACTTTTCCACATCAAATATACCTCACAGCGACAAATAAAGCAATCAATCAATCGACTATAATAAAACATAGATATTCTATATAACCACCCTTTCCGGACTAGTGGTAGTTTTGACACTCATAAACGCCTTTTCAGGGCCGAAATTGAATAAAGTATTTTTGATTTTGTATTAGTAAGTTATCAATTATTCGTTTATTCATTCACTCTATACACTCTGTCCTTGTATAAAGAGGTGTATAAGAATAATAAAAATTAAAGTTACCTTTACTTACGTTGACTAGTTGTTGATAATTTTCCTAGAGTTATAGAGAGTTCTAGTGAGTCCATACATCGTGTTAATCTACATGTGTACAAATCTTACAATGAGCCTGAAATTTCGGAGACAGAGAGCATTATGGTGAATCCATACTCTAATAGAGCTTTTTCCAATGCCCGTTTGGCTAACTATCACTCTCAAATAAAAATCTATTGCCAATTACCTATGGTTGTATTCCTTTAGATGCACTTAGGAGTCAGTCGCCCTCCAAGTTTTGATATGTTACCTTTTTAGTTTATATCAATTATGCATATTATACAAAGGCTATATAAAATATGAAAAAATGTATCAAATAATTTAACGTAATTTATGGCTTTCATTGCTATCCGCTACAGCGGCAATTACCCAAAATATTTAGATTATAGGTAGTCGAAGTATGAAATATAATAAGTATCGTACATGGTAGTATAGTGTATCCAAATTATTCAAATTATAGCTATAAATTTCCTATTTTATTGATGTCAACATTGTTGTCTCATTAGTCTTATTAATCGAGCTGTCTAATTAATTGACAAATATGATCAAGTATACGATAACAAGTGGTCAATGTATTTCGGTGTTTATTATTCAGAATGTAACACGCACCAATTATTAGTATAATTTAATGATAAGGAACATAATGATTCTATTTCTACATGTGTTATTTACGTGATCTTAATCTATTACAAAGGGGTCGTTCAAGTATTCCTAAGCGATTTTTTTGTAATTAGCGATCACTTACATAATCCTTGAATGATCCCATATAAATAAAGTTAAAATGTCTGTGATTCCTCCGGATTAATCTCTGAAACGGGAAATTTTTACCGGCAGATAAAGCAATCTAGATAACAAGATTACACTTTACCATAGCATTTAAGCGGTAATAACAAAGGTTTTTAGAAGTAATTGAAAATTGGTAAAAGCTTATGGAGGTTTAAGCAGGGGTGAAAAACATATAATTAAAAAGAAAAAACAAAAGACAAACCATATTCAGATAAACCAAGAAGTTTGGCTAAAACAATAAAATCGTAGTTACTAGATGGAAGTCGATAGCCCACAGTTAATTATTAAACTTCAAACAGTGTTTGGACGATGTATGTGATAAAAAGCCTGGACTCTCTGTGGTGCGAGTTCCTTTGTTCTTGCCTCCTTTTCACTGTACAAGTTAAAAGCTATTGTCGAGCACGTTTATCAATCGCTTTCAGCAACTGTACTCGAGAGCGATTTATCAACTATAACTACGTCATCACTTACACTTAAGTATAACTGCTTCAAAATGTTTTAGGAAAGGTTCTTTTTTACCACTTAAACAAAACAAAACAAAACAAAAAAATGTACAAAAACATTTTCACAAATACTAACTCGGTACAAACTAGTTTCTGCAATATCAATAAGAAATTACATTTGATCGACACAAATCACTTTATAAAGAAAGAAAAACGTAATTGCTGAGTAATTACTTTCATTTCAATTGCAGTTAATAAGCTTTAAAATATAGGCGCCCGCTACAGGTAATTCTTCATCCCGCTTTCTAAGGTCCAATTAAATGAATAGCCTACATTTCAATCTAGATTTACGCAGCGGAGTCGGTGGGTTTGATGTCAAACTGTTTATCGATGTACTGGCTTGTATTAGCTTTCTAGTTCGTCTGCTCCAATGGATGTATACATAGAACTTAAATCGTACAAAGTTTATAATGTATTTTATAAATAAGCGTACCCGTGTACTAGTTGAAACCTTCATGTAGGTAAAATGCAATGTACAATTTTAAAAAATATTAGTTACAACTACTGTAGAAGTAAACCTGTAAGGAAATCTGATTTACAAGATGAGCAGTGTAGTGAGCCATAAAAAATACACGTTAGGGCAGTTACTACAAAGTTGATTTTATAATGCCTTTAGGGCGAGCTATAAGATAAATAAAAACTCCGTTCTCAAGCTTAGTTTCAGTACTATGAAATCCGCACGAACTCTCAACAAATGTGGTCCAGTCGCACTTAAAAACTGGACCACTCAAATATGAACCAACATTCTTAAGTTTATCTGTACTTTCGAGACTTGATAAGAATACGAATTTGTAAGCAGAGCAGACGAAAGCAAAGAATTTAAAACCACTTGGAATAATTCATGAGCCGTTTCGTTGCCATAAATGGTGGTCGTCGAAAGTGATCCCGAATGCTCGCACTACTGGTTGCCAAAAATGGTCAAGGTACCATCTCGATCCATTTTCTAAACAAAGAAGAGCCGATTTAAAATGAACTTTGTTGTGACGATAAGAATTTAACCGGTAACCTAAGTTTGCTGAATTGCTTTTAAATGCGTTTCACCATAGTTTTTTGCTGCTAGTAGTTATCCCATGTATTTTCTTTCTAATCTCCGGCATCTTAAAAGCAACAATTTTCTTGTCTTGAAAAAAAGAAAATACATAATAGTGGCGCAGAGTATAAAGGTATCTCAAAAAGGTCTTACCACATGGAGATCTGTTATTTATGATTTAACTACCTTCTATCGTAAGTGCATCAACTTTATGTTCAGCTATTTGGCCTCGTGAAAGTCATTCATTATTATTTATGCTTTACATAATATATTGACCTTTAGTAACTTTTCAGTTCGAATTGGGAACATCTCTGCTGAGAAGTGAGGTCATAGTCATACATGTAGTTTTATGGTTATTGTTTACTTCCATTACAACTTCTTATTAGATGTAATTTTAACCTACTTAATGTTCCCTCGCGCATGCCGTTCACCTAACACGAAAAACCATAAAGCACTTATCATCTACCGAAAGTGTACCAACGCGACGGTATCTTGTTTGAACTGTTACTTACAAACCGTAGCTACCTTCATCCATCACTTTTTCTTAGTCCTTATCGATACCGGATCAACTCGCTTTAGCTTTTAAGAGTTGTCTCCTAGTGTAAGTATAACAATTGGTTGCGTAAAGTGACCACCTGGCCTTTGCATCACTCTAATTGTTTGATTGAGCTGTTAGTGAGTCATATTGGATAGGTTTATGTCTGTCACTAACTATAATAGATGTATTATTATCTGACATTTCAATGGCTTTCATTTCATACAGTTCGTTTTAAACTTTGCCAATACATGCAGAAGTCTGTGTTTTTTTTTTTAATTCTGTTTTTAGAAGTATATTATTTAACCATAATCTTACCTGATGTTACAACTTTTTTTTTCTCGAACTGACTACGCTATTGGCCTTACCAACGATGTACCGTAAATTGTTGACAAGCTAATAATAGAAAATTTGGCTCTCCATTGAAGCTTCCGGAATTATTATATTGGAGCGTGTTGACGACTGGAAACTGAACAAAGCATGACACCTTAACTATTTATTACTACAAACAATAACTCAGTAAAAGGTCTCACGTCTCAGTTACACTAGATAAATATAACTAACAGTTTACAGAAATGCGAAAGTGAAAATAAATAAGAAAGTGTGCCTTCTAATAAACATAATTGCGAACGATTTCCCGCGTTTAGATGGAATTTTAATATTGTATGGAAATAAAACGGCATTGCGTTTTCATTTCTTGTAACTTTATTGGTTGTTTCTGTATTTTATTTCAATTATGAACATACTGGTGTTTATTTATCAACTATTAACCGTTTAATGATATAAATTGTATTGAAGTGCTATTCTTTTTTAGAATTATAACCGCTGAACTCGTTTAGACTAGACTTTTAGAGAGAGCCCTTTTCAAGCCGAAATTATCTATCCTTAAGCATTTCTATAAAACGATATATATATATAAGTCGCAGGCCTCCATACTACATTAGAAATAAATGTCTCAACATTACCGTAAAAAGACCAAGGTCTGTCGTCAGGCCCATAAAAACTCTAGCTGGACGTATAGTAAAAGCAAATATACAGTTGAACAACCTGACACAAAAGCATGCTAAAGACTGGGCAAGTCGAAGAAGTTAAGTTAAAAAGATAATCCTAGCACCAGACCGGGAAAACGCTAGGAACAACAGCACAGCTAAACAACAATTTCAAAATTTAACAGAAGTAACTTAAAATCAGTAAAATGTTAAGGGTATTAGGTAGCTATGACAACATTGCAATAAACAAATAAGATCGGACATGGAATCCTCTGGAATATTTATTTACTTAGGCGAGTCACAGTAAACGAGAAGTTCAAATTTAAAACTATGTTAAAAACATAACTGAGTTTATTTCTATGATTTGTCATATCTCATACGACGTCCTATTTTATTAATTCTCTTCTTTATAATCAATCCCTCGAAAATTATCGCAAAACTTCGCGTTATCGAAGACCGTTAAATTCTTTGAACAAACTCCGGCAACGCGAACTAATTGTGATATATTTTCTGATGTGATGTCATCACTTAAATATTTTATTGCTCAATGACACCGCCTTGTTTTGTTCATAATTTATTAACATATTTATTCATTGACTCTGTGACAGAGTCAATGACTACAATTATTTGTATTTTATTGCATAGAAATAACGCATAACATTATTAGGTGTTGTAGATTACTCTACCTCTATTCGTGATTTGATGGGAAATACGACATACAGGAGTATTAATTTTCTCGGCAATACCTATCTGTTGTTTAACATATCGATAATGACATTGTCTTTTGAAGTACAGAAAATTATGTAGGTTAAATACAATTGAACTGTAATTTCATAATGAACGTAGGAACGTAAAGGAGCTTAAATTTTCATACGTTATAGTATTTTTACATATAAATTCACATTGCGACACTATGTATCCAGTCCGTTCCTAAATTATTTGTTGATATAATAATTTCGTTTGATCTATATTGCTTATGCGAATAACAGATATTTAATAAAGAATGGTAAAAGTTGATATAAAACGAATATCTAGAGAAATAATAAAGGTTTCATTTATAAATCTTTCGGGATTTTAATATTATTTTACGCTTTAATACGAAAAACTTTAACGTTCTCTACTAGAATCTTAATAAGGGAGGTGTCACTTGTAATATATCAATCATATAATAATGCATATATATACATACATATATATATATATACATACATATATATATACATACATATATATATACACAACTTTCTTAATGTTTCCTTTTTTTTGTTTTAGGTAATCAATCGAAATCTAGTAAACGAGTGCTGACTGTACCCCAAAACACCAACGTGATTATTTCTTCTTTTTTTTTCTTTTAATTATATACACATAACAAGCATAGATTAAATTACTTTTTGTCATCTAATTACAGATTAGACTATGGACTACGTACATACATAAGTTACTTAAAACATTGCTACAAATTTAAAGATGCGCGGGTGGCACAGCTACGTCACAGTACATATAACATACAGTATGGAAACTACCTATAAAATGCGCATCGACGAGACCTCTAAATGGTTTTCGTGATGTTATCCCTAGAATTCGTTTCAAAACCTCTCGTCGATGCGCATGTTTGTGCGAGTGTGGCGTTTTTGAGCGTTGTTCGTAGTTTCCGTACTGTCTCATATTTATACTGTGGCTACGTTGTGATTGTATCGTTCAACACAACCTCCAAACAATTAGATGTTATTTTGAATTATTCATGTACTAACAACCTGTAATTGAATGTTAAACATTTTTAATTTATTAAAGTATTTATAATAGACTTAACTGTGACCGCGGTTTTACCCACATTTCTAATTTTGTTCTACACCCTGTGTTCAAATATTTGCGGATACCAATTTTCACCGCATTGTAATCGATTAAACGGTGTCAAAGTTGTTACTAAAGTGCTACTATCTACTGGCGAGTTATAGTAAAACGAATAACTGGAAAATCAAGTACTCAGTTTTGTTAACTGGCATCCGCTAAAAATGATTGTAAATATAGTGCATTGATAAAGAATATGTACGATGAAAAGATAAACCAGATCAAGTTTTTTTTGCCAATTTTTCTCGACAACTAAGAGTTATCCGTATGTTGTAATTTTGACGTTTATAAAGGCCATAGACGTTTTCAGGGCCTAAATTGAATATTTTTATTGTTTTCCATGGCGAGTCCTCAAACGATGTTATAGTTTATTAATCTCAGATATGATTAGATAATGGCAAAGAATATGGCAGTTATAGTAGATTTTAATTCGTACGTTTGTACCAATATAATCCAGACCCAAATCCGTGTTTTATTTAAGGCAAACAGTTCCAATAACAATTCCTACATCATACTACAATTTTATCATTACAAACCCAAGTCTTAATCGGTCGGTTTTATATTATATATAGTTGCGGCATTAAGGAAGTCACGCATTTCGCGTTAAATTCAATATTATCTTTAAATAATATGAACGGATTACGTATTGCATCGTTGGTCACGAGGATAGTTCTCCGAGACAGTCCGTAAGCGAGTGACACACCACTTTAGTAAGAAACACATTTTCAGATTTACACAGTTAGCAAAGCATATTATCAGCATGAATCCGTGCGTATTTGTGTTTTGTTAATTTACTGAACTATTTATGTCGTAAAAAATTTGATAAGCTATATTTTGTAAAATATCGCCATGATTAAAAAAAATCATAAAATAACCATTCCGTGTTTCAAGATCTGTAAGACCAATAAAAACTATTCTGCAATAAGATCCCAAAATGTGTTACAAATTTAACGGACAGTAAGTTCAACAGTAATTCCGAGCAAGTTTTTATGTCAAAAGGTCAAAGGTCAAGGATAAAGCGATTTCCTTACTGGTGTCTGGAAATGATCCCCTCTGTAGATAAATACTGTAAACAATATTTAGTGTTAATTGTCGTATCCTTTTGATAGAATGTCTTTGAAATTGATTGTAATGTCCTGACGTTATGCATGGTGGAAAGGTTTTTCTAAGTCCACCTCACCTCACCTCACCGGTACAACCCTCAAATTGAATATTTGTCGTCAAGCACATGTTGGTGTGTTCCGGCAGCTGAACTTGAGAGCCAGTACCCTCAAGGTTTGGCGTGCTTACCGCCTTAGATCACGTCGTCATTTTAAACTAACGCTAAATCCTGTGAAATGTAAAAAAAACATACATGAGTGCTTTCTTACGGTCTCTATTGATTTAAGAATTGTTTACTTTGATATTGTATTTCTTTTTTTTATATCATATAGGAGGCAAACGAACAGACGGGTCACCTGTTGTTAAGCGATCACCGCCGTTCATAAACACTAGCAAACACAGGGGAGTTGCAAGTATTTTGCCAGCCTGTGTTTGGACGAGTGGAGAGAAAGGGAGAGGAGAGGGGAGGGGAAGGGAGATGTGTCTCCAACGTTCTCACTGATTGAACGAAACGAAACAATGCAAGCACTGTTACTTCACGTCGATTTTCTGTGAGAGGGTGATGCTACCCCGGATGAGCCGACCCATTCATGCTGAAACCAACAATAGCTTCAGCGTGGCTCTATCATCCATAAAAAAAACTTCTATTAGACTGTCAGTAAACTGGATAATTGCAAATTAAAAATTCCTCATTAAACTAAACGAATGGCTTACTAATAATAAGTTTCGTAGGCAGCTCCAAGGTTTTATGTTAAATAAACTCTGTTAAGCAAGAATTAATGTTCAATAGAATTTATGACCAATTTCAATAAAATAATAAAATCGACAGTTTATAGGAATATTTAAACACGAAGTAGGTATTATAACAGATGCCTTATTAAATGTATTAACTACTTGTACTAAATTATTTGCATTGTGTATACTTTTCTTTATAACTTAGAGATATTAATTGTATAAAACAGACATGGAATGCTGTTCTCACCTCTGGCTGGAGCACCTCAATGTCACCTACTTCTTCTTCTACTTCCTCTTGACCGTATCCAATGTCGAGCGGCTCGAATCATCGGCAACCAGATGCTTTCCTCAAGGCTCGATACTTTGGCGCTTCGTAGAGACGTGTCGCTTTGCATCCTCTACAGAATCTACCACGGAGAGTGTTCTGAGGAGATGTTCGGACTGCTTCCTGCTGCTGAGTTCCGTTAGAAAACAACTCGTCATGGACTGAAATTCCATCAATACCATCTCGATGGTTGGAAGTCCTCCACTGTGCGGTTCTCACGTTCGTTTTTCCCAGTTACATCAGTTCTCTGGAACGTACTCCCAGCGGCAGTGTTCCCGGACTATTACAGTTTACCGTCTTTCAAGAAACGAGCCTACTCCTTTCTTAAGGGCTGGCAACGCATCTGTGATTCTTCTCGTGTCGCAGATGTTTTTGGGCGGCGGTGATCACTTACCATCAGGTGACCTGCATGTTCGTTTGCCATCAATAGTATAAAAAAAAAGATATGTCATTGAGGGATCTAAATGTTTTGTTATCGCTGTAACCTTCCGCATTGAGTTTGACCCTAAAACTTTAACATTAATATAATTATCTAGTATTAATATTTGATCACAAAAAACACAGATATTAAGGTCGATTGTATTATTATCTGTTTTAACAACTTTATAAATTATAAATTGCCCTGTGTTAATTGTTTATCATCAGATCTATGTTCATATATTTTTATTTCTGTTTGTACACGTAATTATTTTGATTTCATTTAAATATGGTATGAACGTTTTGAAAACTTTACGGGAAGTATATGCCCATACCTGAATAGATAGAATCGTCAATGATTCTTTAGAAATGGTAAAGGAGAATTTAAATAAATTATTTCTTTATTTATTATCAAAACAGTACAATGAAATTGTTTGTATGGCAACAACTTATGTGCTATGGAAGTTATCAATAATATATGTAGAAAGCATGAAATGTAAAAATAAGGTTACGAGATAAAAATAATTAATGCGCAATAAATGCAGAGCTGCGGGTATGTAATAGTATCGAATATATATGTTATTTAAATTTGATAAATATTCGCACACATGCTTCTGCTTGTTTTCTACTGTATCTATTTTCCCAAAATTTTACTTGTACAATCCACGTATACTGCCAAACATCTTCATATTCCTGTGTGCTCAGTTAGTAATCTATACTATAATAAAACTGTAACAAGTCGAAATCTGTACATTAAATATTTTTTGAAAATTTTAATCGGGGTAGACTATGTTATCGATATAGAAGCCAAAAATAATCTTTTTACAATTTTTGTCTGTCTGTCTTTCTGTCTGTCTGTCTGTCTGTCCCTATGAACACGCATCACTCTGAAACTACTGAACCAATCTTGACGAAACTTGACATAGTGATAACTAATACTACGAGATTACATCAAATATACTTTTTGTCTCATAAAACGCAAAGGGTTCTCCAGGATAAAGGATTAAAGCCTAGAACCTAAACCCGTATTACTCTGAAAGTACTAAACCAATTTTAACGAAACTTAACACAGTAATAACTGATATTACAAGGCTACATCCAGGATACTTTTCGTCCCATAAAACACAAGGGGTTCTCCAGGATAACGAAAAATAAAAATTTGTAGTTAACGTAACTAGACTTTTTTGCGACACCTTAGTACAAGAGCCGGCAACGTTGAAAGAACAAGAATTTTAGAATACCTGGTTCTTTAATATATCAATATATATTTTTTTGTATCATAGGAGGCAAATGAACAGGTGGGTCACGTGATGTTAAGTGACCACCACCTCTATAGACACTAGCAACACCAGGGGTGTCGCAAGTGCGTTGCCAACTTGTATATGGGGGAGAGTAAGGGAAGGCAAAGGAAGGAGGAAAGGAGAAGAGAAGTGGGCCTCCGACGCTCTCACTGACCAAACGAAACACTACAATGCAAGCGCTGTTATTTCACGTCGATTTTCTGTGAGAGGGTGGTATTAGCCCGAAAGGACACTTGGTAGCCGGTTAACGTTGTATTTTTACTGCACATTTTGATTTATGAATAGGTTTAGGAACATTTTTTTTCAGTAACTTTTAAACGCAATTAAAACCATGAATGTATCATTGTCAGACACATTTCTTTATAAACAATCATATATATATATATACCTGCTGATATATTTTATAAAAAAAAAAAAATTAATTTTAAACCAATATTTTTTTCCATAACAAAGAACAAATTTCATTTTATTAAACATTATTGATATTAAGATTTCACCATATACAATGAAACAACGATAAACGTAAAGGTATGTACGTATGACTTGGGATTGACGCCATTTTAAATATATGCGTCGTCGACCATCAGGCTATACGAAACCGAAATAGCTTGGGCCGGCGAGGTGAAATATCTTGGCGTCACTTTAGATAAACACTTAAATTTCGATTCACACACAGATAGAGTGTGAAATAAAGCCGCTATGGTCTTGGGTCGTCTCTATCATTTGCTTTGTCATAAGAGTAAAATGTCCCCCAGACATAAACTCACTTTATATAAAACTTGCATCCAACCGATTATGACGTACAGTTGTTCGGTTTTTGCACATACGCAAAATCGTATTCAAAAGTTACAGGTTCTCCAGAACCGAGCCCAACGTAAAATAACCGGTGCCCCATAGTACGTCCGGAATAAGGATCTCCACAGGGACCTGGAGATGCCTTCTGTCTGGGCGTATATAAAATCACTCACACGTAGTTATTTCGAAAAAGCCGCGAATCATCCCAGCCCTTTAGTGGTATCCGCCACGAACTATGAACCCGTACCCAACGCTGCGCAGTATAGAAGACGACCGCGACACATTCTTACCGACCCTCCTGATTCAATCACGTCAGCGAAAGATCAGTAGCAGCCTGTCTCTTCAAACAAAGCGTGTTCACGTCCACGCCCGCATAATCACTATCACGCCACCATGGTCTGGGGGTAAATTTCGCTCCCGCACACCAGATTAGGCCCCGCTCGGCAACGGCTCAAGCCTAGGTCCGTTCCCTCGGTGAGGAGCCCTTGAGTACGCTGCTCACGTAATACAGTGACACAAAACTTTACATCACTGCTACAACATCACTTACATCACCTATACATACGTGCACGCCTACACGCTTACATGCTGTTTTTCTTTTTCAGAAAAATAAACACACAACAAAGAGTTCTACCCTTATTTTTCCCTATCCTATCCTATATAGTTTAGAGAAATTTTTCCAACACAAAATACATATAGGAGTTGTTGAGGCACGCATGCTTGGTACACATGCATGTTTTAATAACTTATATACATATATCTAGATAGCTTAGCTTAGGTTAGATCAGATAGGTTGCGATTTTTGCACAAAACAGGCCACAGCCCAAGCCGAGGTGTACTGTGCACCCTTGAGTTGGTCGCCCAAACATCCCAAGTCGGTTGAGTGCCTTCAGCGCTCGACTCAATAGTTCGGTAAAGCTGTAAAGACCTTACCAAGTCAACAGCGTATACAATTCGAAAAAAAAAATGCGTCGATAACACACGCTGCCACAATTATCGCTATCTTTATCGAGCAGCCAGTACTGCACTAAACTATAGCTATATTCTATACAGATTATTTTTATAGCAATAAATCGGTCTAAATATTGAGTAATAACTGAATTTGTGTGGAAGATAATATTTGTACTTATCTATATCTAAATATAGTAATAATAAAATTACTGCTATTCTAACATGGGGTATGATTACTTTTATTTTTATTTCCAAAAAATAGCATCAAGCACATTATTGTCAATACCAAAAATGTCTTTCAATAATAATTCCATCTTAATAACATTTCTAAGTTAGTGGAAAAAAACATCCTAAAATTATGTGAAGGTACGATATGCACAAATAAACGCAACTCTTACCGGCAGCTAGGTAGCCCGTTGTTAGGATGAATATAATGTATAAAACTGGCTTGATTGATTCTTTCCGGTATGACCTCTGCCTATATAGGTAATTTCACCAATATCAAGTGTGACAAATACACGTTATGTATTTAATGCCAAATATTCAATATAACAACGTAGAATAATCTACAATAGAAACATATCAACATGGATAAATTATTAAGAAGTGGTAGGCACTATGTTGTGAATGGTACAGAGATTATTTATAAAAATGTATTAGAAATATATTTGAAATACGTTTTCGAAACAGTTTATAACTCTTAGACTATAGTTTCAAGCAAGTGACATTTGACGGTTCGCGCGCGATGTTTGACGCTTCGATACGGTGTTCATATATTTTTCTTTAATATAATGGAGTATAAAAAGGTTATAATACAAGTTGAAGATGGTTATGATAAAGTAAGCGGTAGAGATGTTTATTTAGTTTTATGTAGGTTAGATTTATCTTAATTGAACCTGGTAGATGATTTTTTTTTCTCGAAATGACTACGCTATTGACAGAGTAAGGTCTTAACAGCTTTACCGAACTACAAACAATGGAATGGTAGATGATGCTACGAACGGGTACTAGGCTTATTTAAAATAAAAATTACATGTAATCTGGGTATATGTTTCAGTGAATCCGTGGATAGTTTGGATTTTTGGAAACGGTAGTTGTGGCTGCAACTGGATACCAGTTTTATTCATTTTTTTTTTTCGCGTTTAAAAATACAATTGAAACCAGTGATAACCAATTTGGTGCAGACGAAGTTGCACGGGTTAGCTAGTAAGCAATAAACACTACCTATAATTAGTCGTAACCTGAATCACTTTGTTCTGACGCATATATTAATTCATATGATGGACAAAACCAACCACCGTGCAGTGGAATAGCACAATGATATATGATTTCCTAATTAAGCAATACCACAAATTGTGCAGTGATTACCAACCGTAGCAGTTTCCGAAAAGTCACGACAATAGATTGAATAGTATGAATCTAAAAACTGTAGTTAAAGCAAAAAAAAACCATCATGTATTCGAAAGTATTATTCTTTTTACCAATCATGATACTGTTAAGGCTATTTCACAACCTCCCTCCATTACGGTATCACATTGTACCGCAGCAAGTACTCATAGTATATTGGCTTTAGTTGTAACAATGGTACATGGTATTCCGATGGCATCCGTTAGACATCGACCAGTTCCAATGAACCTCTATTCGCTTACACACCGATAGTGATAAGTATTCTTAAGAATACAGAGATTGGCAGTCGATTATTTTGAATTCGTCACGGTTATCGCTTCAAAAGAGTTGTCTTTTGCATTGACACGTATGAAAAGATTATTGAGAATTATTATTTTTATCTAAGCGACTATTTTATTAATGCTTTTAAGTATATTTTAAGGTAATGCTGTGCAATATTCATTATGTATTTATTATTATGTAGAAATAATATTATTCGTTTACCTTACAAGGCATGGCAGAATTATCTCCCCTATGTTTTCTACATGATTCATAGGATGATGTAAGGATGATATAGAAGTGTCGCATATAACTAACTATGAACTTTATGTCTTACCGTGCTAAATTAGATAGTCAATAGAAAAGCTCCAGTTGGTGCGTTCACTTGATATACATTTATTTTTGTAGGACGGTAACCAAAATATAATAATTTATTAAAATGTCTTTTAATGTCTCTATCAACGAACGATGTAGGGAATTATATGAGATTTATTCATATCGACGAGATAGATTGCTTCGCGCTCGCATTTTACTCGGGCTTGTAAAATGATTAACGTTTTAAGTGGTCCATTTGATCAGTGTCAGTGATAAGCCGTTGAGAGTCATTCGGTGTATTACTTCTATCTAATGGCTCCAAGAATAAGCTGCGTTGTATTTTCATCAAAAATTGTAATGCAGACTGTAGAAAATCAGTATCTCACATCAGTCTTTTTGTATAATGGACCAATCAATTTTTCTTTATTGGGAACGTTTGTGCTCCTTCTTTTTCTTGTGATACATTTGCATTTGAAAGATTTTTTTAAAATGATTACGCTATTGACCTATAAAGGTTTTAACAGTTTCACCAGACCACTAAGGCGAGCATTTAAGGCATTCAGCCGATTTTATTTCACAACTAGCTCAAGGGTGCACAGCACGTCTCGGCCTGGGCTGTTGCCTGATACGTGCCAGTCGGGTACTTCTCGCTCCCTCCAATGGGGGTGGGGGGAGGGGCGGGGAAACGGCCTCAGGGAAACCCCTTTTACCGTGGCATCTCTCGACCCCCGCTACTACGGGGGTGGCTTCTTTTAGGATTTCTTCCCGTAAGTAAGTGCGTTACGCCTGTCATTCCACTAGGTGTTTAGTGCTCTCGGTAAAGCAGCGCATGGCGTCCTTCGCTTTCTCCCTGTACTCCGCCTTGATTCTCAGGGCTTCTTCCGGTGAGGCGTTTCCCATTTTGCGGTCTCGTTCTTCCTTGTATAGGGCCAGTCTTGTCTCCAGCTCTACGAGCTTCACCTTCGGTTTGGCCTTTCTTCTTCCTAGGCTTTCTACCTTTCGGGGGGCGGGGAGTGGTGTTGGCAGGGGCCATGAAGCTCGCTTCTGCTGTCTTCTCTACCGCGACCTGGGCCGGTCTTGTGTCCCTCGAGGGTGGTTTCGGCTTGCTCAGCCGGGCGACAGTCCCAGCCCGACGATTTCTTAGCTCTCTCTTAAAAATCGGGCATCTGTTTCTGTCGTTCGCAGTGTGGGCACCCCCGCAGTTCGTGCAGGTTGCCGGTACGTCACGTGGGCGGTCACATTGGCGGGCGGGGTGTTCGCCCCCGCACCGCACGCAGGCAATCGGTCTGTGGCACTGGTGGGATGAGTGCCTAAATTGCTGGCACCTGAAGCATTGTGCCAGCCGGCGTTCCGCTCTCCATGCTTCAATTTGTACAGGCATCAAAAGTAGGTTAGTGACGTCATATATCGCGGGGGTGAGCCCGGGGGTTCTCTTGAGGACCACATGGAAGATGCACCCAGGTCTTCCTCTGCGTCCGTTTATCTGGCATGCAAATTCGACTGTGAAGCCCTTTTCCTGCGGGGCTCCGACAATCGTCTGTGGGTCTGTCCCATTTGTTAGGCCACGAACGGCTATCTTCAGGCCTTGTTGAGAGTGAGGTGAGTAGGAGAACCAGCTCAGCCCCTCCTGTCTTTCTAGGAAGTCTTGCATTACGCGGTATTCTTCGGCATCCTGAGGGAAGAATCTCACTCCGTTCCCGTGCGCGCGAATGTTGGGGTCGCGTCCCAACCTGTCCGCCAACTGTCGGAGTTGCGCAGCCCAGTTGGGCAGGCTCTCGACGACAATCGGCGGAAATCGCGAGCCCTTCGCGTCGGGTGAAGCGGGCGTCGACTGTGTTGCCGCGGACGCGGTGGCAGCACTGTCGCTTTTAGGGTTCCGCGGGCGGACCGGTATCGGTTGCCGATCGTAGATGGCGCAGCGATCGACGCATACGAGAGCTGCTCACGGGCAGCCCTTCGCGGCGGAGCGGGGGCAGACGTAGGTGCGGACGCCTGCTTCGCTGGCTTCACGGTGGTGGTGTGTGGCGTTGTAGGTTGCGCAGGCTTCTCGGTGCAGGTCTTCTTCGCCTGCGGTGGCTGGCTTTCTGGTGTCGGTGGCTGTGTCGCGCGGTCGACCGCAGGCCCAGCTTCGGGTTCGCTGCGCTTGCGGCGCTCGACCGAGCGGGCTAGTCGGCGCGTCGGAATAAGCGGGCGGCGCGAGCTTGCCGCGGGCGGTACTTGCGAGCGCGACGGCGTCTGTCGCGGAAGGCAATTTGCTCTCAGCTGCGGCTTCTTGGACGCGCAGGAACAGCGCCATCCAACGAAGCATCCCCTGCGACAGAGCCCCAGCTAAAATTAGCTGGGCGAGAGTGAAAATATCACTCTCGTACGCGTCCGTCGCAGCGGACGCCCCGCCGGCCGGCAGCTGACGCGCATCCGGAGTCGGCGTTTGAGGAGCAGGCACAGAGGTGCGGACTCCAGTGGGCGAAACGGTGGTCTTAATTGATGAGGTGGCGGGATCCGTACGCTGGCTAGGGGTCGTCGTCGTGGCGGTCTGGTTGGTCCTGAAAAGGACCTTTTTTGGGTCGTCGGCTCGACGCAAGAGGCGGAGCGGACGAGGAGGCTCTTGACTTGCGCATCGTCGCGTAGGTCGGAGCAGCGGGCTCGCGAACGACTTGTGATACGTGCAATTCGCGTCCTATCTTTTAACGTGGGGAAATCCCTTATGGATACCCACCCTCCTGGGAGAGAGGGTGGGTTATGTCCGACTCGCAAGGACTAAAACCCGACGGTGTACCGACCGACCGTAGTGTTGGGGCAGCAAGGGATCAAGCTAACCTTTTTTTTTTTTTTTTAACGTGGGGAAATCCCTTATGGATACCCACCCTCCCGGGGGAGAGGATGAGTTATGTCCGACTCGCACGGACTAAAACCCCACGGTGTACCGACAGACCGTGATGTTGGGGCGGTAAGGGATCGTTCTTCGCTATTCCCCTTGAATAGCCGCCCCAACGGTCCACCCGGCGGAATGTTGCCGCCGGGGCCCCACCTTTAGAGAGGCAGCTGGGTACACGCCAGCTGCCCCCCCGTCCGTCGGACCTGTGCAATGAGGGGATGAGCCCCCCGACTACATCCCCTCAGGTCCGGCTACGGGGGCAGGAGGAGTTGGGCAAAGCGCCGCCTCCTCCTGCCGGTCCTCCGCTGGCGAAGACGGCCACTGAGGGGGTCCGCCTCGCGGGCCCTCTCCGCTGCCTCCTTTTGCGAGATGACTTCCTCGCAAAAGGAGGCCACTGCTCGCCACGCCTGTTCGCTGCCGAGCATGGACGAGACCACGCTCGGCAGCGACAAATCCTCTCCTACCACCGCCACCAGAGTCCGGCGCTCCACCTCCCACGCAGCACACTCAGAGAGAGTGTGCTGCGCGGTATCTTCCTCAGCACCGCACTCATGGCAGGCGGCGGTCGGCTCCCTGCGAGCGATCCGGTGCAGGTACCACCCGAATCAACCGTGTCTGGTCAGCACCTGCACCAGCCTGAACGACAGGGAGCCCCATCTCCTCCCAATCCACTCCCGCAGGACCGGGCGGACGGCGTCGACGGTGTGCCTCCCGAAGCGCGCGTCCGCCAGGTCCTGCATCCACCTCCCTATAGCCCCCTCCCGCAACTCCCGCCTTTTAACTTCTATCTCCCTGGGAGCCGGAGGCTCCCCACTACGCCTCCTCGCCGCCGTGAATTTATACACGGCGGCGAGCACCCCAGCTTCCAGCTCCCAGGGAAGGGAAGGGATTAAGCTAACCTAAGCTAAGGTTAACTATTCATACATATATGAGGTATTGAAACATAAATAACTCAACAACTTTTATATATATTTCGTATCGGAAATTTTCTAAACTATTTCAGTTTGATAAGGGAAAAAATAAACTCCTTCCACTTTCATGTGTAAGAGTGTATGAGTGCACATGTGTGGAAGTGATATGTGTAATGTAGTCGCAGTGATGTAAGATTTTGTGTAACTGTTTCGCGCGAGCAGTGCAATGAAGGGCTCCACACCGAGGGAACGGACCTGCCGAGGTGGGCCTAATCTGTTTTGCGGGAGCGAAATTTACCCCTAGACTGCTCTTAAGAAATTGTTTTGAACTCTACCGTACTATCTGAGGGTATATTTGTTTTTGCATATACCTCAGGATGCTAAGAAAATTTTGTTTTTTTTTTTTTGCTAATATATACTTTTACGTATTTTACTCGTTCATTTACTCTATGTTATACAATAATACTTATTTGTAGCAATCGTATCGGCTTTATATATTTGTAGCCTGTTCACAATAATTAAAATACAGAAGATATTGCCTAAAGTTTGCGTGACTACAAACACTGAAGAAATTTTCAAATAACAATTAATTAATCGTTTCGCTGTATTTAATTAAACCCTACGAGTTCCAAGGTTAAGAGGTTTTGTGGGATTTTAGAATTTAATTGAAATTTTAATTGGACGCTGTGAAAGTTACACCGTCCTGGGATGAAATAACCTTTGTTGAAGATGAAGATGCTAATATGTTATTTTGGATAGGAATCTAAGTTTATGAGAAAATATTCTCTACTAATATATTTATATGACGCAATTTCATAAATGTTTTTAATCTATTTTTGAAATGAAACAATATCTCATTATTAATTAAGCTTTACTCGCGACTTCGTCTGAATTGTTTATTATCTTAACAATTTTATGTTGAAAAGAAAATAACTTAAAAAAAGAATATATACTTTGCTTACACCACTCATCTGTGAACAATCATTTATATATAATAACCGTTTTATATATTAGTTTTACAATGCTTCTATTAATTTGCTTACTTCTGAGCATGCGCTAACTTATCGCTTGCCCATTTCACACGTCGCTTATAATAAGCGTATAGTTTCTTAAAACTTTATTGACTTTTTTATCATGATGTTTTTAGGTAAGGATCAAGGGGCTAAGAACTAAGAGTAAAAAAAAGAATCGAAATGTATCCATTAGTTTTCGAGTAATACGCGCACATCGACAAATTTCTACCGTGTTATTACAAAAAAGTTAAATACGTATTGATACTTGCTTTAAAATTTCGTATTAAATGCACCGCGCTTGCCCACCGCTGCCGAGACAAGTTCGCGTTATTTTTTTTTTGAATTAACTACGCTATTAATCTAGCAAGGTCTTTACAGCTTCACAGGACTACTAAGGCGAGCGCTTAAGGCACTTAGCCGATTTAACTTGACAACTAGTTCAAGGGTCCACGACACACCTCGGCTTCTAATCCCTTTTCACAAGTCTAACCTAACCTAATCAAAGTAAGATAAAAAAGCAAAATGTCGAACGCTTGGCACTATTTTTTATACACAATAGTAATGTAGCGTATACATAAAAAGCAGACAAAGATAGAGCGTATTGGAGAAGAAAACATGAAGAGAGAGATAGATATACAATAGAAGAGTATAATTAGGACATAATACCATTACTGTTAAGGAGCAATACCTTCTTAGGTACTTAGAGTAACATCTAAACGATGGATGATACATACCGTACATACGTATGTGACTTCAAATCTTATGATTGTTTGAATACACATAACTACTAAGATACTGCGTTCAAGATAAAATCAAGAAAATCATAAAAAATATACTCGAGTAACATTTAGTATTGGTTTCATTAAAATTGGTTGACACTTTCAAAAGATATTGTAATTTTCACAAAATTACAATTTTATTTATTTTATTATTGTAATTTAATAAAATTCAGATGATTTTATTATTCTCTCTTTTTTTACGTAAAGATCCACGCGGACGAAGTCGCGGGCAAAGCTAGTGATCAATAAAATAAACGAGAGAGAAAAATCTTGTGAACCAAAATTCTGCACAATAAAAAAATATATACTGCTAAGAACCTACACATGTGTTCTGATAGCTGCATTCGGCTTCCGGTTACATTTGCACTCAAGGATAAGGTAAATAGCGATGCATCTTTATTAAGCACGTGGCAAGACACTCCAGGAAAGCAGCTCGATAACTATGGCGAAAGACTAATTCGCAACGAACAACATTGTCAAATAAATGGAGCGTTCATTTCAATGGCGATTTCATAACTCGACAACTTGTACGTACGTACGTGTACACTCGTACATAAAGTTCTGAATGATTGTAAACGTGGGCGGACTCGACCCGCGTCCACTCCATTCATGTATTGGGCAAGTTTTGCCCACGCGCTAACGGTCCGTTTTGCCCGCCTCGACGTAAATTATCAAAATTAATTAATACGCATAATAAGTGTTTTACCGTAAATTTGACTAAATACGAGAAGCGGTTAATTTTTCTATGCTCATAGACCTGTAACGTGTATGTCGAAATTATATTTTGATCGATGTCCGAATTGCTATGCTTAAATGTAAATAAACTTAGCTATAATGTAGTGTGTGGGTGGTGTATATATTAAAATTTTCTATGAATATATTTCATTAATAAACATGTACTTAATTATTGTAAAATCTACTCACAAGATGATTACCTAATAATAATCAAAATAATTCTCTGTAAAGTTATTGTATATCCCAATCAAAATTCAGTCAAATTTGGGTCACTCGTTTCGGAGATTAGCCCGGAAGTACAACACGTTCTTTATACTATGGAAGTAAATCAACATTACATTTCTTACTCAGTTACTCCTAAATATTGTCATTCTGATATACAGTCCTTTCCTTTTTTTTTTTATTCTCACGCCTAATTTTCAATGCGCTAATGATGATATATAGCCTTCCTTCTATAAATGAGATATCTATCACTAAAGTAATTTTTCAAATCGGTCCAGTAGTTTCTGAGATTAGTGCGTTTAACCCAACGAACAAACAAACCGTCCAGGTTTATTATATTAGTATAGATTACTGTCTACCCTCTTCCTTAACTAGAGCCGTCATTCAAATTACAATAACTTTTGATAGAAATAAAAATGATTGAAATATATTCTATTACTTATTCCTAGACACTTTCCCGAAACTCGAAAAAGTACAGAGACTAACGATTAACATTCCTATATTTGACCACCGACTTAGAGTACGACTCGTGAATAACAATACACAAGTAAAAGCTCGTAATCCGATCTCGCAAACATCTCATATCAAACGAGTTGTATTTAAATACATCACATTCACGAGACATTAAATAAACTGACAACTGACTTTATTAAACACGTATAAACCGACACGATACTATATAAAGTAACTTGTCTAGCGTTTTATTGATTTTTTTGTACGAGATTATTATTTGGATTTGTCTCACCGTTCAGACGCATTGGCGTGTATTTATGATTTATGGCATATCTGTTGATACATATTAATGATCGTTTTGTTCAATACTATTTGTTATTATATTGAGAAAGTTTAAAACATTCTGGTTTTAATGTAGCGATTTCAAAACTATATGATGTTTCTCTTGTTTAAAATTGTTCCTTCGCGGCTCTCTATTTTTTTTTTTACATTTTGATTAGAGATCTTAAAACAGTACCGAGCTTTTGATTCGGTGCATCGAACACAAGAGTGTGACACAATTATTACGATTTTAATTGTTTTTCCTACCGATATACAATACAAAAAAACACTACTTATAAACTATTTACTGAATTTCATCATTTCATTAAGAATATATGTACATTTCCTTGTGGACATAACAAACATAGATTAAAGCGAGCGGTACCGCACGCAAAAGCTAGTTATTTTATATTTATTCAATGTTAAATATCCATGATATATCCTTTATATTTCAAACCTTGTGGATATAATCTGGTCCTTTAGTAATATACAACATAGATGTACTCTTAACAATAATAAATGTATTAAAAATACTGAAAAGTGGACAATAATTTCCTATTAAAATTCTTTCGGCGTCTCCATTACTAGACCCAAGGAAAGCGAAATTTTAATAAAATTATCATAACGTTATCGATATTCGATAAAAAAATGTTTATCGATAACGCGATACGACACTGAACGTGAGCGAGGTTAAATTATAGTCGATATAAAAATCTATTAGCAGTGTTGCGTAAACATATATCGTAATTAGAATTTTTAACTACAGTTTAAATCGCCGTTATCGATGTCCGTTTATTGAAATATAGAATTTTATTGACAGTGTAATTTGATTCGATATCGGGGACGCAAACATGATTATGTTTATAATTAATTTACACTTAATAGGCATTTGTTTGTGTGTTTGTCCTTATTATGACATAACATTTAGGATAAGAGTAAATATTATTTATCTGTTAGACTGAGAATAATAACTAGTAGTTGTCGAAATGCGGCCATAATAAATCTTTTTTTTCATACTCCGTAGTATTATTCCCCATCCACTTCACTTGTACACATTAATCAAGCTATATTATATTACGTACAATGCTACCAATATTACAAAACGTAAAGTGAATTAACACACGATTATGAATAAACCATAAAATCCACTACATAACCGAATAAGAAGACAAAACTTAATTTCAGTACTATTAATATTTTTTGCAAAAGAGTATACAAATTCTGTAGATCGATAGACATTAGAATTATGAAAATAACGAATAGTGACATGAATTTGACTCGTCAAAAACAAAAGCGAACTATTTCAATTTTTCTTGTTAACACTAAAGCTTATCATCAATGGGTACTAAAAACATAATCGGATGAGAAACAGAGAATGAAAATGTTGTTAATTGTTTTGTCTCTGTTAATCTATATGTAGATGATAAATATTCACTAAAAATTAATACATATCTTTATTACTTATGTAAAATACTTCTAATGAAAAGAATAATGAGGTAAACCAATTTTTACGGCATTCTTTGAGGGAGTAAATTTCGCTCCCGCGCACCAAACTAGGCCCACCTCGGCAACGGCTCAAGCCTAGGTCCGTTCCCTCGGCGTGAAGCCCTTGAGTACGCTGCTCGCGCGATACAGTGACACTAAATCTTACATCACTACGACAACATTACACATATCAACTCCACACACGTGCACGCACACACGCTTACACATGAAAGTGGAAGGATTTTATTTTACCCTTATCGAACTGAAATAGTTTAGAAAAAAAAATATCCAACACAAAATACATATAAGAGTTGTCGAGGTATGTATGCTTGGTACACATATGTTTCAATAACTCATATAAGTATAAATATATAGCTCAGATAGCTCGCGAATTGCATGTGTCAGGCAACAGCCCAAGCCGAGGTGTGCCGTGCTCCCTTGAGCTAGTTGCACAAATCAAATTGGCTGAGTGCCGCAAACACTCGCCTTAGTAGTCCGGTGAAGCTGTTAAGACCTTGCTAGGTCAATAGCGTAGTCAGTTCGAAAAAAAAACGACATTAATATAATAAAAATGGTTAAAACCTACAGCACGTGTCCAGATGAATGAGTTGAAAAAATAAGTTCACGCAAGCGGATTAAGCTATCAAGAGGACAACAATAGCCCGTTTAGGGATCTGCGGCCGTGCAACCTTGCTCCATGTCCATCTAAGGACCGCAGACAATGGGGCACCGGCCCCTGTTAATAGATACGATAGGATATTGTGACTACACGGCCTCCGACATTGGCCACGGAATTCCGCATAACAATAAATCCGAACTATTGTCCGGGCGATTTGTTTACGGCGACATATTACGGTATTTTACTATTTGTGGGACTTAGGGTTATTGGAAAGATAATATTATGATTTATCGAAGCTGTGAATACATGAAGGGTCTTAAAAATATGTTTGTAATAGCAAATGATATAGATAAATACTTCCTAAAATAAAATATTGGCTTTATTAATAAGTTATGTTTGTAAATTTTGTTTAATATTGTAACAGGCATTGATTATAAAAGCTATTTATTGGTCACAATATGATTCTAAATATTCCTTAAGTAAATTGAGTTATAGAGAGAAACTTGAAGAAGTCTTTGCAGAAATATAAAAAATTCCCTTTAAATAAATTCTCGTTTGAAACTTTTATAAAGTCGTATGATATATATACGCGGATATACATGTGGACTGTAGGGGCGGCAGTTGTAAAGGTATGACGTTAATTAATTCTCTTTGTCATTTAATCGTTCCATCACTCAATATCCTTCAAGTATTAATAATAAAAACGTCTACTTTCAACAGCAGATACAATAATATAATACTGAATATAGTAACGTATTATCTTTAGAGATGTGAACGGTCCGACGCTCCGCGCGAAATTGATCCCCACTCCTATTGGCTACGCCTTTCCGTCCACTTGTTTTCTATTAGAGGGTAGGGCGTAATATTTATATCAGTACAAATACTTTTTAACAGTCGAGCAGGCATTTGCGACAACATATACATTCGTAAACATGATGTTTTTTTTTATAATAACATTTTTATAAATTTCAATGGGTTTGAATTATAATGACTTTTTCCCTCCGAACTAACTACACTATTGATCCAGCAAGGTCTTAACAGCTTCACCGGACTACTTTACGCTATTAGCCTTACAAGGCCTTTACAGCTTCACCGGACTTCTAGATAATGACTTCGTGATGGCGATCGATCGATGTATATTCAGATCCAGCAAAGAACTCTCAATAAAGGTAAAAATCATGATAAAACCACTGCGCGATGCTTCTAATGTCCACTTGTGTAGTTACAACTCTACACA
>JACEII010000020.1:4990377-5026373 GCA_014332785.1 Antheraea mylitta
ATTTTACTATATTTATCTACATTTCTACACGTGTAAGATGATAACTCGAATGCTCCATTAGTTAACTAATCCTTTGTTGTCAAGCAGTATCGTTATACCTATAATTACCAAGATGCACTTAAAAGTACTATTACACTGTCACTTATATCTGATTGAATATAAACAGCTACGTACAATACATTACAAGAACCCTAAACTATTATTTCTTCATTACATTAGACCACTAAAAAACAACTTCAAAGAGTTTTGCTGTAGTGCGAATTCTAATAATAACATTTTTTTTTATCGTGGAAGACAAACGAAAAGGCGGGTCACCTGATGTTAAGTGGTCACCGTTGTCCATAGACACTAGCAACACCAGGGTAGTCGCAAGTGCGTTGCCATCCTTTGGTGGGGTAGGGGAGGGGAGGTTGGCTTCCGGCGCTATCAATGAGTGAACGAAACGCCACAAGCACTTTCCTCACGTCGGTTTTCTGTGTGTCGGTTGGTACTACCCCGGACGAGCCCACTGTTATTTCACGTAGGTTTTCTCTGGGTCGGGTGGTACTACCCCGGGCGATCCGACCCAGTCATGTGGAAACCAGTAATAGCTTCAGCGTGGCTCTACTACCTACAGTATTTTGTAGGTGGTAGAGCCAGTGAGAGCGCCGAGAGAGCCCCCTCCTCTCTCTTCCCCTCTCCTTTAACCCTTCTCCCTCTCCCTTCCCCTCTCGTCTAACCCCTCTCCCTTTCTCTCCACTCCCCAAAACGCAGGCTGGCAACACACGTGTGACTCCCCTGGGGTTGCTAGTGTCTATGGGCGGCGGTGATCGCTTAACAACAGGTGACCTACCTATTCGTTTCTCTCCTATATAATATAAAAAAAAGCATTAGCAATAATACTTACATACACGTTATTTTACTAAACAATACCCAAGGTAATATTGAGATATCTGAGTACTATTTTTCTTTTATTGTCTCTTTCGTATCAACGATTATTTCAAGTTTAAAGAATTACCTGTAACTCGGTAATAATTTTTAGTGTCAAATAATTACTTTAGAGGAATATTAAATCCGTTGCTCTAAAATCGTAGAGTTAATTCCATTCTTTAGAGTCAAACTCTACATAGCTTATGTATAAACCAACAGAGGTTAACATAAATATAGATTAACCGTTATAACTCGAAACGTTAACGTGTATGAGTTTTATTACTATGAACCTTTTATTTGACTGGCGGTATTTAACTGGAATCCTAATAAAAGTTCGACATACTCCAGACATCCCTCTAAGACCACGTGTCTGTAGAGGAAGGAAGTTTTAAATTACTCATGAGAGTAAAAACTTTGTGGTGTTGATTTTTTTTAAGAAGTTTTAACGTGAGTCAAAGATTTGCCACCAAATATTTTAAAAGATTATTATTTTTTAATACTTTTGTGATTATTATTTTAAGTTATTACGCATTAATATTTGAAAATAATTAATACAACAAATAAAAATGTTTAAACAAAATTAAAGTTGAATCTTTTATAATTGTTATAAATAATATTTATTATGATATCACAATGAATATTTCAATCGTGCGAGTTGATAGTCTTTGTCTATTTTTTGCATGTTAAATTCGGTCTTGCGCGTAATATGGTCTAGTTACATACAAAACAAACTTAAAATATTATTATAGGAATCTAAAATTATTATATATTATGTATTCTTCTCTCGATATTATAAAATAAAATACGTTTTTATACATACACTTGTGTTCTCTGCAACTATGTTTATAGCAGTCTAATAGTTCGATGAGGAAATTAGTAATGTTTGGGTAAAGTAAAGGGTAATTATATGGACTTTAAAAAAAACGAATAAGGTGAAAAATTTTGGAGAAAAAGGTCGAAACATGTCATAAAAGTTTAACAATTTATAATTATTGTTTGCTCGTAACAAGAAGCGCGGTGCCCTGTGATACTGAGATGAAATTTACCACACATGGCTTTTGTATTAAAACGAATGGTGTAATTCAAGTGTCGTCAAGAGTTCATTTATTTTGGTAATTCATCCAGAAATGATTTATATTGCTTTATACTCTTTTTTCGTGTGTTTGGACTGCTTTTTTGCTAGGATTAACAGCCTATCAATGAATTATACTATAAATTTGGAAACAGTTGTATATGTAAATGGCTTTAAAATATACCGGAATACTCATATATTTGTATTTTTATCTAGTCGAACACTAAACAAGTTACTATAGTTTATAGTTTGGTTTAAAACCAAACACTGAAGTTATGGCGTGTCGTATATCATTTCTGGTATTTTATATTCCACGAGTAAGTTATTAACACAAAATCTTATAACAAATTACGCAAAAAAAACACAAAATGACCTTACAAAAACGCTGGTCAGTGTTAATGTTATAATAAAATGAATGTAACACAAGATTATTGATGCTGTCCATTAATAAATACAAGCAGTCATCTCTCACACGCCCTTCGCGTGCCTACATCGTGTATTTAATGCTCTCAACATACACAAATCATAGTTTATAGTATTACTTACCTGCCACGGAAGATGCGTCTACGCTTAGAACAAAGGAACTACCATTAAACTAGGTAGTTTTACACACCGTACCGTAACAATAAAGAATATACACGTGATCAATTGTATAAAGTAAATTGTATAAACTCATTTAGTTGTTTTTAAATTGTATCAATATGAGGTTTTTATTTCGTTTATTTTTGAAGTAATTTCTTTGGCAAGATAATTATTATTGGTTGTTAAGATGTCTAGAAACGATTGCATGTGATAAATTCAAGAAATGAGAAATTAGCAAAGAAGTAAATTGTTGCGAATTAGAAGAGGTCTGTGCGTTAAAATTTAATTAAAAATATTTAATTAGCGATAAATACTTACATGAAAAAATAGCTCAAAAAAATTAATAAGTGAAGAAAATTTGATGTAAACCCACTGGCGTCGCGCTGTGACGACTTCATAAACATATACATAAATGTACTATTGCGGTTATTGATTATTAACAATATACATAAAGAATATAGATATTGTAATGTAAAATTCTTATTTTAAGTATGTCTATACTGTAACTTTTTCAACATAACATTACAAATAACGTTTCTTATAATAAATACTAACAATCGCTAGTTACTTCGTTTAACGTAATTAGAATATAAAATGAATTACATACAATTAAAGATATCTTTTATATATTTTGAAGGATGTAAGCTCTCTGTTCAGTAACTGTTCTTTCAGTAAAGAATATTCAGAATTGAGCCAGTAATTCAAGAAATTACTTTGTACAGGACAAACTCGAACTCTTTTAGGTTTTGTTGAAAACGTATTTGTTTTATATCAGTGCATACAATGTTTCTTCAACGTTCTTGAATCATTGCTACTCTATTAATGAATTACGCTTCGGTGTTAGTAGCGTTCATATAAAACCGTTTTATCACACTTGCTATGCGGGTTCGCACAGAATAAGCTCCCTGCGTCTGCATTTTATTACTCTGCAATATTCCACCTATTGTTTCTTATTTTAATTTACTTAATGTTAGGTGTTTTAAACCGTTCTCATTGTTTTCTACCAGACTTTTATGATAACTGCGGCTAAAAGAGGTTTTAAGTTGATGGTGATTGACTGTTTATGAACTAACGTCAGTTTACTCGCTATTTCGTGAGCTTTATATTTGAAAGTAGTCTATGCTCTGAAAGATAGATTGATGTTTTTTGTAGTTATCACATAAGTCTAGATCTCCTATGAGTACTTGCATTGCATAGTCTACAGTCATTCCTATTATATTGTAATTTACAAGTATGTATAACCACGATGGATCGATGATAATGTTGTCGGGTACAGTATGAATCGACGTAGATTCGAGTCTAAACATGAGTCGAAACTTAAAAAAAAAATTGAAATGTGAAATATCATGTTGGTAAAGTTTTTTTTCGTGTCCGATTTACTATCACCTCTATATTAAATATCTGTCAACAAACATATTAGATGTATTCAGGTAGCATTACGTCAAAATCAGTCTTCTAAGATCGTCTTTAACTTGTAGTCTGATGAAGCTGTTAAAACCTTGCTAGATCAATAGCGTAGTCAGATCGAAAAAAAAAGATCGCTTTCAAATACTTATTATAAGGCGTAAAAAAGTACAAGGGATCGAATAATATAACAATAGAAAGACGTTTATAATCAGCCTATTGGCCTGCTGAATTCTTATAGATATTTCTGCACAACTCAACGAATTGCTATACATCATCTGATGGTAAATACTGTAAGGCTTTCAACAAAGGTGACAATGGAATCTCATCACCAGACATCATTACTTGTGCCTCGATTATAAAACTCTCAGCAAAGTAGTACAAAAAATTTAATTCGTTTTAAATATTTTTATTCAATTCTTAAAGTCAGTAATTATAATTTGTATAAAGTATTGAAATAAATAACTACTGTAAAAGTGTGTGTTATGACCTCATTACATATATAAACACACGGAAGTAAATCAATAACTCACCCTATACACTAGGTAAGTAACCCTAACGCGACGTTGACCCCAACACTGATGCTATCTTATCGACTTCTCAGATAAACAAGCACACCTTCAGTGGGTGTCGGGTTGCCTGGTCGGAATGTAATTCCTGGAAAGTATTCAAAAAAATCCACAAAACACCTATAGTGGTATCAAACCAAATAAATTTCCATTAAATTGTGCACCACAATTAGAATCAACAAATATTTCATTACATTTTTGCTTTAAATCATCAGGTCTCCTTGACATTTACTTGGCATTAGACGGCCGTTCCTTATTGAACAATGAAAAGTCTCAGTTACATATTTAAATTAAACAAACTAAGGCAAGTAAACTTTGTTTAGCAAATTCTTTCACTTTTATATTTTTATATAGGTTAAATAGTCGAAAACTGAGAGCAAGGTTTATAAATATTTGTTTTAATGTTAAATTAATGACCAGATAAATATCCTTGAAGGGAATTGTTAGGTCATATTATGATTTACGTATGCCTTTCAACTTTAGACGTTTCTGCTCCAAATTGTAATAGCACCAAAAATTGTTTATGCTACTTTCCGCTGCCACCATAGAAATATATTGAATCTGCATCTACGGATTACATTAATTATAACAGGTATTTAAAACTTTTCTTTTTGATTGTTTCATGCTATACAATATCCATGGGAAGTTACACCTTCTTAGGAACTGAAAATTATTAATATGTGTTTATTTATTTCTAAAAAATGTGAATTATATAAGTATTATTATTTTTTTTATTATATCATAGGAGGCAAACGAACAGATGGGTCACCTGATGTTAAGTGATCACCACCGTTCATAGATACTTGCAACACCAGGGGAGTCGCAAGTGTGTTGCCAACCTGTATTTGGGAGAAGGGTGGGAGAGTGGCAGGAAGGGAAGGGAAGGGTAGGTGGGTCTCCGGCTATCTCACTGACCGAACGAAACGCAACAATGCAAGCACTGTTACTTTACGTCGGTTTTCTGTGAGAGGGTGGTGCTTCCCCGGACGAGCCGACCCATTCGTGCTGAAAACAATAATAGCTTCAACTTGGCTCTACCACTACCAAAAATAATAATATAAGTATAAATAAATAAAATAAGTATAAGTTGAAATTGTAAATATCGTGTACTAACTGAATTACATAGTCTTTATATTTTGATGTCTGGTATGTTAGAGTCATGAAGAAAGATTAATGCAGTGCTAAAAATATATTTCAAGCCAATGTCAATGCGGGTATGGTAGGATTTTACAGCCCAACTGGGTCGCAACCACCATGTATATGGCGAAAAAACCAGTCATAGTGACTCGCTTCTGCGCGTCGCGTTTCGGGATCAGCCTGTGCATATCCAGTACCGGGTGACTTTCGTCATTATGGCCGGCATGACAGCGGCGACCGGCGATGGATAATCTGTCTCTCGGTGGTCGCCACTGTTTTTGGATTGTACTATGCTTACCATCAGGCATAGTGCAGTCACTTTGTCGTGTTGCAATAAAAAAAAAATTAAACATTCTTTAATACATAGTTATTTCACATAAGGAACAAAAGCTAACAAAGGGAGATCCGTAGTATATTATTTTTATATTTGTTATCTGTAGGTAAATGATGATATACGATGCGTTGATAACAAACTATGCATCTGGATTTTAACAGTGAAATCAACTTGCGAGAAATGAAAGAACAGACAAAAAACATTATAACATACCTCTACTATGACACATGCATCAAACGCTAACTAACAGCTTCCTCAATAACATCTCGTCGAATGATAATACCCAAAATGCTTTGTATTAACTGCTTAATTTAGTACAGCATTCATTATGTAAATTTATAATGTTGGTGTTTCAGTCAAAAATAACCAATTATACCATTAAGAAATCTTTGTATGCATTATTACCTGGATATCTGTAATGTTAATTTTAGCCTATCCTATCCTTTAGGTAGGCCGTCAGCTTGTTTGCTGCGTTTTGGCATAGAAAAAGATCTATATAATTATACTAGCTACCAGTCCTGGCTTGGGAAGGGTCGACTAATTAAGAAAATGAAACCAAATCTACCTTTACAGTATGACTATGCAATGTAATAAAATTGGCTTAATCACAAACTTTCATAAAATCTCCGCTTTTTCACCTGCATACACACAAGATTGTATGGAAGATGCCCTGCTCTGAGTCTTTTTTTTTTTCGAACTGACTAAGCTATTGGCCTAGCAAGGCCTTTACAGCTTCACCGGACTACTAAGGCGAGCGCTTAAGGCACTCAGCCGATTTTAGTCAGGTAACATGCTCAAGGGTGCACGACACACCTCGGTTTGGGCTGTTACCGAAGAAAAACCCAATCTGACCTAGCTAAACTATTCCAAGCAATTCGTACATGTATTCATTTTTGAATTATGCAATTAAAAATTGCATGATTCAAAAACAACATGTATATCGGATGCTATGATTCATTAAGCTTTAGCTGGTCTGTAATAGCTTAATTTTATTTCGGTCACATTTCATTAACAAGTGTTACAGCCTTATATACATAAAATGACTTAAAATAATCGTTTAAAAGTTTGTATAATTGAAATATTTTTATATAGATTATATCAGTATTCGCATTACTACTTTTTTATTTCAATCAACAATTGTACAAATTCCTAGCACTTGTCGACTGGTAATACAGCTACTGGATTCCACTAAATAATTATTATGAGCAAAGCGGATTCGTAAAATGACATCGTTGTTTCAATTTAACCTTGTATGGTATTCGCAGGATGTGCCGGCAAATACAATGGACCTCGGATGTTTGCATTGTGTATTGTGTTTATGAGCCTCCTTTGTATGGACTGCTTTGTCATAGTGCGAATTACCAATGATGGTCGTTAGGGCATATCAGAAACCCGTACTTCAAACAAAAACTATATGATTCATATCGCCTTTTTATATATTTAACCGTATTTTACACGTGTACACATTCAAAATATTTACTAAAGATTTTATATTTCTTGAAATTTCTCCAAAAGTAAAAAAAAAAGTCTAGAATAAAGGCTTTTTTATTTTATTTATTAATAGATGACTTACATTTTTTTTCCAATTTCTAACTTCTATTATACACTTTTAAGATTGCAAAGTCAGATTATTTGTAGAAATTAAGATGAGACATGACTTGTTTGACTGCGTATTAAAACATCAATGGTGAGTCAGTAAATTTAAAATAATCTTGCTATTGATGTATGCCAGATTTCTATTAAAATTGTCAGAGAAGATGCTAGTTGTTGAGTGTAATTTATTTAAAATCATCGTTTAACCAAGTCAGAATATGAAACGGGAAAAGTGTATGAAACTATAATAAGACCCGTCGTTTTATATGGATTCGAATGTTGGGCTGCGAAAGTGACTAAATATTACATGTAGCAGAGATGCGAATGTTAAGATGGATGTGTGGTATAACCAGAATGGATAATATTAAGAATGAGTATATCGGAGGAAGTTTGAAAATAGCACCAGTGACAGAGAAGTTGAGAAGTAATAGGCTAGCATGTACGGGTATATTATATAGAGATGACAAGTTATGTAACAAGTTTTGGATATGAAAGTGGGGGGATCTAGGATTACAGGAAGACTGAATAAGGGGTGTATGGGATGTGTGAAAAATGTTATGTGTATAATAAGTGTTAGGGAAATCTGAAAGGGGAGAGTGAACGAGGAAAAAATATGTTGTGGCAACAATACTTAGGTGGAATAAGGGTAAGAACATGATGATCAAAGTTTACATAATAAATATGAATAGGCTTTAGCTTAGCTAAATTTATCATGCTTATATAGTCCATTCATACTTTAACTACTTAACCGATCATCATGAAATTTTGCATTGCATACATATTATCAGATTTACAGAAAAAGAAATAGAGCTAAGAGTACCTTTAAGGATCCCTTAGGGATAAGTCAAATGTACATTAAAGCGAGAAAAAGCTACTTCTCCATAAAATAACATTTAAATTGTTATTAGAGTATTTAGCTTTCCTGTTGAATTTGTAAAGAGGCAAAGCCCGTGTAATTTCCCGTAAAATTATAATGTTATAGAACGGTGGCTTCCCTTGAAGTTACTCAATCGAATATTTTCCATACACGGTAAAGATTAAAATCAGCGAATGCGATAGAAAGTTGTTCTTACCTTAGTTTTTAGACTGAAACTGGCGTAGCTCGTTGCCTAATCGCTTCATCAGGAGACCTGTCGGCGACTTATATCTTGGAACGATTTATATCGATGTAGCTCACGCACACGTAAACTTAGGTAACTTGTTACGGTTTATTACGTTCAGCGCGTTTGTATCTTCATCTCAAATCTTGAGCTGTAAAGATGGATCAGTTTTATTTAAACTTAGTTATTATATAAATAACGTATTTAAAGGCTGCCTTAGCAAGGAAAAGATGTTTTAGATTCAACCATCGCTAAGCGAAATACTAGGTTAACTAATCTACCTATTCCTGCGTGTCGGTTTGTCAGACCGATCTGCGTCGTATACAGGTGCATAGAACGTATGCACAAAGTTCAATCTATGCTCATTTTAAGTAGGCCATGAACCATGCAGCTATTGAGTAGTCTAAATCACAAGCGTTTTTAATTAAAATAGATCGTGACAATTATAAGGACTGCCGATAGAAGTGAAAACTAAAAAGAAATAAATGTGTTCTCTTTTGAATTTTCATATTAATTATAGTGTGAATGACAATATTTAAATTTCAGAATTTGTTTATAGAAATTATTAACAACAGTGTGGTTTTCATATCTATTGGAATTCGTAGAGTATAGATTTTTGTAAAATCTATTAATCAATAAAAACTATGATGAGCTGCAAAATATCAGTATTACATATACACAGTCTCCTATACTACGCTAGTTTGACGCAAGCCGCGCAAGCGCAATACGGCTAGTCATGCTTACGTAGCATATCATGACGTGAAATTTTAAATTCAAAAACGAGTAAATCTTATGTTGTCGGTCTCACAGACCATCGCTCAGATGTCTATTAAGACCCTGCCGTAATATTTTTGAGAAGAGATAATAATGCTAAACTAGGAATACATTAAAACAGTAAATAATAATAAATGGGTACAGTGTTTATTATTAAATCTACAGAAATATATATAAACTGGTGTGAAACCGATGTCGAAACAATCTAATTATATTGATATTCTTTGATATTTGAAAAAGGTCATTCTAAAGTTCATTGTTGTTTCGCATAGTATACTAATATCAAGTGTTTGTCTAATAATAAAAACATTATTTTACTATTTGATACCCGCCCCTATATTTATGTTGTTTATTATCGTAATAGTATATTAGAGGTACACAGAAAACAACATAAAAATGAAACTAAGAATATATGTTGCTTACAAAATTTCCTCGTAAACAATATCATCGCTTATCCCACTTTTCCAATTCAAGAAAACATACATTGCATGAACGCATATTGCTTATAAAAAGTATAGTTTGTTAAAACTTATATGTTAAATGAACATATCGTGATAATCTTTTTTTTGGACAAGGAATTAATATCTAAGTAGAAACACTCCAATAAATATTCGAAATTTAGTCGTTTTTACGTCATCCATGTATAATCGCCGACCTGAATTATTATATATATATTATCAAGCCTGTTTAGGCTAAAATGGTAAGAGACGTTGCAATGCACAACGGTATTATCCGTCCCTGTTTAAATCCGTCAAGTGCCATATTTCCTCCCCCCAACCCCCTTCACCGGCGTTACAGTTAGTCCCAATACTTAATGGCCACGGCGCGCATCTCTGCGACCGAATATTATAATTAATTGCATTATAACGTTGATAAATACTTTTGGAGACTAGAAACTTTAAAGGTGCAATCGTAGTGTCAGTCATTAAAGAGGAGGCCTCTTACGACCGTGAAAACCAGCCCAAAGATGAGTCCCGTTTTTTTCCCTATCCTACCGGCCATTGTGCGTTTTAGCGAATTCCATAAAGCATCCAGCTTAATTATTAAATCTTTTACCGAATAACAACCAGCGTCAACAAAGCCCAGCGCATGTTGTCCTGTCCTGTTAATAAAACTAAATCCTAAAATAAAATCGCAGCACCACCTGCCGGGTCTAATTATAAATCTAAACTGCTCTTAAATCCACTTGAACACACTGACAAAATCTCATTAAAGTCGGTCCAGCCGTTGAGGAGAAGTACAAAACACAAACATAGAGAAAAATTATATTTATAACTTACATAAAAAAATTAAATGAACTAATCGATACAATACCGAGGCATTAAAGCTATACAATCGTTACAAATTAAATGCCGCAATATCACTCCATTATCCTTTTCATGGTAATATTAATAAATGTATTGTTAAGTAATAAATATAATTATAATTAGAACAAGATTTATCCAGACATATCTCTCTGACCCTCTTCGTACTTACTATCACATGGCATCCATTATCACAAATCTTGTGTTAAAAGCGCAGCTGTCGATGCAAACTGAGAAACGGATTTTAAGTAAGCGTTTGATACGATTAACGGATGTGGCGACCGCGGCGGCGCCGTCTTATCGTCGTCTGACGCATTGCTCTGGTAAGTGACTGTAATTTAAGTTTATATAAAGGAAGTAGATACATTATAAATACTTATTAACATTGCAGGTCGAGTTAAGATATTAAAAATAATTACAAAATTTATTATACCTTAGAAAATATGTCTTTAATCTTAACTAATATATAAATGCGAATGATTGTTTGTTGTGCTTTCAAATCTTAACTACCCAACCAATCACCATGAAATTTGTAAATGTTGTACACATTTGTCTCTGTGTGCTTGTTTAAAATTGTACCACCCCATCTCATCCCATGGGCATCGTAAAAGACGAATAAGGATTTAAGCCTAAAGCTGATAAACGAACGTAATACAGGCGACCGACGCGATGGCAGTATAATCCATCTAATTCAATATCTCTTCTGCAACTGAAGCAAAGCCTACTTTGGTAAGAAAGGCCTCGGTTTCCGATGCCATGGGGTAATACAGCTGGGTCATGTGAGATACTTGTAATGGCGCCAATCGGGGACCTTAATGGATAGCAGCCAACTCACTGCATCCTAACTATCACCGGTCGTACCGAGCAACCGGTCCATCGGAATACTATTAGAATTGGACGAGAGAATGGGCTTGCACGAGTGCAAATGTTTAACTATTTAAATCGATGTACGCGCAAGTGACGTTTGGATTCGAAAACATCCAGGTTGTCTGATACGTCCAGGAGGCCATCGTCACAAAAAAGCCATAGGGCAACTTACACCCAGAAAAAATGTACTTACTATGGGGATTAGAACTATAGGGATAAATTTCAATCTACAATAACACGATTGAAGCCGTGGGCAATAACTAATTAACTATAAGAGAGGTAAAACAATGTTACAAATATATAACAATATCTTTTTTAACTTATAATTTCAAAAGGTTGTATGTAAAAAATTGTGCAACATCAAGATATGAAAATAACAACCACAAAACAAGCGTTAACTTTGAATACTGAATCTCTAAGGACCTTGGGCAAAATATCTGAATGAAACACTATAAATAGAAATGGATCAAGATACTACGCCGTGGAACTGTAAGCTCGTATCTTGTAATGATAGAACGTACAAACCAAATTCAATCTTATTTTACATTAAGAGATGCTAACGTTTGATTGCAGGAAGAATATTTAAGCGTTAGAATTTATAATTTGTTTTGCTTCGTTTATCACTGGTACTGATACGTGCCCGTATTAGATTGATTTAATTAAATGATAGCCAACACTATGTTAATTTATGTAAATAGTTTCATAAATACCCTTCCATTAAACATGTATACAGTGACGATAAACCTTTAAGTGCTTACCGAGTATGTGCAACGCTTCCGTTGTTACTATTCTCGTATCAAAGTTGTCTTAATAATATTCTTAAGACTGACGAACAGAAGGTCACCGTAAAGCGTAAACAAATCAATAACTATTTGTTCATTCTATGTTTCAGGCTCACTAAAACCAGTAATAGTCTTTTTTTTATAGTCTTAGGTTTTATAACAAAGCCCCAAAGCATTTTACCGTTTTGCCGGAGAGTGAATTCACGCACCATGTCAAGCTGGTTTAATGTCCAAAGGATATGGATTACGGTGGATCAATACGTGAATGTCGTTAATGTCTGGAAATGACGACTGGTCCTCTGTACACTCATCAAAAGCGAATGCAACCATCAATGTTTGTAAAAATATGTATGATTTAATGATAAACCAGATAGAGTTTCTTCGCAGTTCTTCTAGATGACTGGTTTGTATTCCGAACTGATGGTAGTTTTGACCTTTATAAGTGTCTCCTCAGGGCATAACTTATATAAAGCATTTTTGACAAATCAGTGGCATTAAAAGCATGACAATTTGCACTGGACTTCGCATGGTATCACCACGAAAGGAGTTTTATAAAATGACTGAACTTACTTAGATACTCTCAATAGCAAATCGTATTGGGTAAAAGACCGGTTATTCAGTAAATTAATTAACATTTTAAATTTATTTAAACGTTCTTTATTATACAGTTTTTAAAGAACTTTTAAATTTAATAGAGGCTGTAGTTTAATAAACAAATCTCATTGTTTGTAATGAACATAATATTATATTCATTATGCAAAATAAAATAATTACGGTTTTATATATGCTTCTACACTTCACGAGGTTATTAAACTTAGGTAATTCTAATGTCCCACACCACATTGACTAGAATATATTTCTTAAAAAATTATAAGTAACTTTGCATTAAAGATAAAATGCAAGTATATCTAGTATTTACTGATAAATTCGATATTATTGCTTCAGCGTATAGATAATCGTGGCCTCGATAGATAAGTTTTAAAGGCAGGCAATTGAGATAAGTTAATGTTTTTTTTTTTTGTTTAGGCTTGACTTTACGGAATATAGTTTGTTTGAAATCTGAACTATGATTTACTGAATCTCTTTCGTTTTCATTTTTAACTTTAGATGTATTTGTCGGTTATGTAATAATAACATTTAAAACTATTCATATATCCATGATAGAATTCAGTTAAATTCTGTAACACTATATAGGCACATTAACTTGTGTTCTGTACTCTTGATACTTTAGAAAAGTATTCTAATTTACAAAATTTTGTTTGTTCATTGTGGAATACTATATTTATATGACTGTATTAGTTTCACTTGTTCTTTTTTTCATTCCGTATTTATTTTTAAAAGCTACTACCTTTTCCAGTCGCAGGAAAACGCAGCCGTTACAATTAAAGAATTTGGGTAGGTACCTAAAATGATCATTGTTATCATTATTCATAGTAGTCCGGTGAAGCTGTAAAGACCTTCCCAGGTCAATAGCGTAGTCAGTTCGAGAAAAAAAAAATCATTATTCATCTTCATTATTTGTTGGTATGTTTATGCAAAACTACTATTAGTAGGAAAGATCCTATGCTTTGTGTATCTCTTAAAGTTATTATTCACACAGCTTTATGTAATTCATTATTTCACACACTTTTATGATTAGTTTTATGAACTTCCTTTGAAAGTGTTTAAAACATTGACGGTCGATCATCAGTTAAGTATTATTATTACAATTTCTTTTACGAATTAATTAACTAGTAAACCTAATCATGTCATGCAAATGTCAGTCTCGTGTAAAGTAACCTTTTTGCCTCGCATTCCTACTCTGCGTTGTAGATATATAGAATACTAGCCTCTAACCGCGACTTCGTCCGCGTGGAATAGTTGCTTTGGTTTGCTTACACGCAGCGGAAGTTCTCAAGAAGAAAAAGACCCGATTTTGAAACATTTTTCATTGGTGCTTCGCTGTAATTGGTCTTAGTGTGATGATATATAACATTTCCCGATAAATGAGCTATATAACACTGGGAGAATTTTTCAAATCGGACCAGTAGTTCCTGAGATTACCCCCTACAACGTCATAAACTCACAAACTTTACCTCTTTATAATATTAGTATAGATAAATGTGAAACAAAATGGCTGTCTGACAGTTATTTGTTATTGGGAAAATATTCTATTATCATTATCATTTATTATTAATTAATTGTATTTATCATTATTACAACGGATTATCTTTGATTTTTTTTTATTTTACGTTAATTTCCTAATAAATGAATAAACTTTTACAATATAAAATTAATTTGATTAGTAAGCGAATGATTTCTCAATAATGCTCATATAAACGTAATTCACATCACACCACTTTTATCATTTATTATTAGGATACAGATAAAACATTGATAATCTATTGTTTATCAATCAAATTATTGACAGTCTGTTAACTTTCTGGCGCCAAGTGTACTTAATGAAAATACTACCTAACGAATCGTATCACCATTTCATCAAATTGTAATCTGACAGTAATGCTATAAGCACTGACAATTTTAAAGTATTTGTGTTGTTTGCGAAAGACGTAGAAAAATTAACCTTATTTAAGAATTAAAGATCTTATTTTTTACTCTACTTGTTTGATATTTTAACTTCAAATGATTTTTTTTCTGAAACAATTTAAATATTGAACTAAAATAGGAGTTAATTATATGAAGTACTATACTTCAATATTTGTATTATTCAAAAAGTCTAAGTGATCACTTCAATAAAACTGAGATAAGTTACATAGTCAATTTATTGTTAGTGTTATGATTTATTGGCAAATGGGTTTTCAATTATCGATGTACAATTCATGAACATAATTTTATATAAAAATATTATAAAATATACGTAATATGTTGCTAGAGAATACGGAGATGTATAACTTTATTAATGAGCCAGTTACAATGTTAACTATGGAACGTTAGATTGACATAAAACACAAAGTTACGATATTTTCTCTTTAAATTTTCTGATTCCTATAATTAATTTCAAAAGTTCAATGTAGAATAGAACTACGGAAAAGTGGGTTTTTATATAACTAAAATCTATGTAGACCGCTACGAGAATGTGGGGCGTGTAGAGAGTTTCATACTTATCTCTTATTATATATTTTGTATGTTTATTTTATTCAATCCTAAAATAGTGCAATCATAATTACTGCAACCGCTGATAGACCATTGATATCCTGCACTTCCCAATTAATTATGTGCAAACATAATTGGATCTGCTACTCATGAAAATGTCGGTACGTATTTATTTCTTAGTAATAAGATTTATTTTTCTTTGACAATTCATTATGCAACAGCAGATCTTGTTTTTGTAACTTACGATAATCATGAATGCGCTCGGTTGCTTTTAAAGCATCTTTAAGTGTGTGGAATAAAGCACAAAGCAGTTTACATTTTGTTTTTATTCGTAAGTAGGTTTTGTATTTACAATGTTTTCGTATGACATTCCTGACCATAAATAGTATGAGTGTAATGTATCGGGCGCCAAGAACGAGTACCTAAGTATACAATAGCGCAGACTACATTCTTTAATATAATGCTTTTTTCCAGTTAACCGTTTATATACATCGTTGTCTAGGAGAAACCAAGTAATATTAAAAATAAAATTCTCAAATTCTGCCTCTGCAACGTTGGACTAAAAGTCTGAACTGTGAGGTAGATAAAGTACAGTATAAGAACTGTGATTGAGGATAGATCATAATTTACTGGCAGTCGATGACGTCATATCAACTAGGAGTCCAGTACAGCGAAAACCAGTAAACTTTTTACTGCTGATTGAACTGACAAATCAATGCAAAATACTGATGAATCTGTTCGTTGTTCAACAGTTGCTCAGGCTGTATTACTGGTATATGGCAATTGCTCCACCTTCTCGAAGACAAATCATACTGAATATTAGGGATGCTTGGGAGTTGTTTACATTATTTTAATTCGGGCTATCATCAGTACCAATTAAGTATTTTGTAATACTACATAGTAATCGAGTTAAAAGTCTGACAGCATCCCTTGTGCAGGTTGTGCAGGTTATTATAAGGTTAGGTTATAAGCCTAGACCTAGACTTTGCATGACATAGGTATGAAAATTGAAGTAATGACAAAATTTAAATTCTTACCACGCAGTACATCACAGTAAGTCATTTCTTATACAGAGAACATTCTAGTCTGCTACAAAAAGACAAAGGTGAATTTGAAACCAACATTAGCAATAAATGTTTTATATGAAATACTATACTAATACCGTATGCCCCATCCCTGTGCAAAGGCCTCTCCTCATGGAAAGTGTATTACCATAATTATCTCGGGCAATTTTAAAACGCCTAAAAACCCAGTTTGTTTTCATACTAACTGATATTGTTATCAGGACAGACATCTATAGCATCAACGGGCATGAGAGGTCCATTGTTCTATATTTCTTCAACGTGCAGTGGTACTGTTTGAACATCTTTTAAGGGTTCAGATTTCCTAGGATGGTTTCCTTCACTGTCAACTAATACTGTTACCAATTGAAATTATGTTCCTGAATAACGAAAAATCGTATGCGGGGTTGTTGCATTTAGGATGGAAGTCTCTAGGTGTTTGACTGGACTATACTATCATGAACACGGATAATTATTACGTAGTGACTGTCTTTTAGTTTGTCGCGTTTCGAAATTAGCTTATACTACATCCAACTATTATGAGGCTTGTAACCTGACATCACAACAGAAATTGTTGATAGATTCTAGATCTTTCTATAATCGCTATTTTTGTAGTGCTCGAAAAAACACCATTCCTCAAGCACGACTTTATCTAATAATGATTTAAAAAAATCAAAAAGGCTAATAAGTAAGTAAGTAGGTAGCGCGTAAACTTTTCTGACTGAAAAAGGCGTTAAATATACTCGACGTGAATTGCCAAACAGAGTAAATAAATTACGATAAATGTTCGCATTTGCGGAACAAGGTTATGTTTGCGGCGTCAACATACCGTACAAGATTATCTTTATTATCGTAGTCGTTTCAAAACATGACACTCCGGTGCCATTTGCTCTTTGACGCCGGTTTCAAATTCTCTGTATATAAAGTGGAACCAGGCACGTATTTCTATAGAATATTTATATGCTACTGTTATAAATAAATTAAATTAAAAAATTATGTTTAAAAGGAAGCTTTTAATACAAAACTTCTTTATGCGCGTTGAGCGGTATTTTTGGCAGGAGGTAAGATGACATCGCTATGACAGCGTCATGACATGCTGGTAACCGTGACCGATCTAGTGATCGTATTGCGCTTGCACGGTTTGCTTCAGACTAGTACGCGTCGTAAAATGGCGTGTTTACGTCTAATTCCTATTGATGTTTAGTATTGAGATTGTGCAGCCCCATCACATATGTGATTAATTAATAAAATGTACATAATCATTGTTCTGAGTGCCAATAGATGTGAAAACCAGATTAATAATGTTAATAATTTTAATATAGAAATTATGAAATTTAAAGAATTCATACTAGAGTTCGTTTAAAAATTCAAAAGCGAACTCGAGTTTTTTTTTTCAATGTATTATTATATCCGCCATTTTGTTCTTTTTTTTTTTCATTTTCAAGAATTGTTATCCAAACTGAACATACGTGTAAAATTGCAGTCTCATGGAACTGGTTCTAACTTGCAAGATTTTACTTCAATAAACTAACAAATAATGTAGATTTAAAAAAAGCTTCAAATAATTACGGACAGCTGTTCTTAATAAACTTGATTTCTTAATGCTTGATTATAACAATACTAAATATATGTACGGTTTTATTATGGATGTATACAATTTGTTATTACTGCTTTTTTAAATCTAACTTTTTAAACATTAGGTGCATCATTTTATGTGTAATTATAAACCACTGGACTTATTTATACATGATATTTATTACTTATAGAGTAAAAATAAATTGAATTCCGTACAGATTTTTTGTTTAATCATGGTTACGAAACTATTTTTTCTTTCTATTTCCTGCTATTTTTTTTAAATTTCTTACGGACAAAATTATATTTTATTTTTCAGCATGTGGCTGTTGCCATATGTGTGTCCATCGATTCCGCTAGTTAATAAAAAATAAATAAAACGAATAAAAGGTATGGACATATTTTCATCTAATAATAAAATTATTTCGTTTTTATTTGGTTCATATTATTAAGTTTTCCTTATTTGATATTACTGGACATAAATACTACAAATTTTATGACAAAAAAACTTCCGAGTACTCGAGTAATAGATTTGAGGCAAGTTATCGAGTTATCAATATTGCGTAAATTCGTTCATGCCTAATCTACTTTTGATGGCGGACACAATTTTTATCATTTTCGTTTGTATATTTCTTCTGTTATTTCTCGTATGTCAGGATCACTTGATTAATCAGGGCAATATTCTTACTATATAATTACCCGGGAAAATAATTTAAGTTAACTCTAATTTAGATTTCATTTTGGAGACATCAATATATATTTCTAATTTGAAGTTATGTTTACTGGTATTAAAAACTCGCTTGTGATTTTGTCTGCATCATTTATTCTAAACAATATAATGAAAAAGCATAAGCACAATACCGCTTCCCTACTACGCGGTAAGCGAACACACCTCTGAATATGTAGTGTTTTAAAAAATCATGGTTTTTATATAAATATATATAAAATGAAGCCTTTATGATGTACATTTTTATCTAGATAATGACCAAGTTTTTTAACAAGTAAAACAAAAAAAAAATCCTAATTCTTTAGAGTACATTTTGAGTGTGCGCGAACGTCCGTGCTCTATCTATAGCGTCTATGTATCATTTGCTCCGACTTGAGAGAGGATAATTTATATTTTGATTAATTTAAAATTTTTAAATACAAATTTAAGTCAATGTGAATTACTGTTTTTAATTGTAAGTTTCATCAGTCTCGAACAGTCGGCAATTTAGTTTGTTGAGAGACAACTGTAGGTCCGACTGATATAGATATCTCATAGTGGTGCCCCATATTAATTTTGAATTTATTTTACAAACTCCAGTTTATTTTATGGTTCACGTGTTTTATTCAATTCAACATGTTTTAACTGAGCCACAGCAATGCGTGGCTGGGTCAGTTAATTATACTATACTATAAAGATTGTAAAATGTGAATATTTTGTTGACTCGACAGATAATCCATTTTCATGAGAATGAAGTCACAGGAATCAGTTAGTTCACACAAAAGAGACTTTCTCTATTAAACTCAAAAAAATACGTAGTATAAACTTTTATTTCCTTATAACTTAAATCAATCGACCTACTTAGATTTCACCATTTTTTTGCAAAACTATACAAATCCGTGTCTAAATGTTTGTCATTTTATTTAACGTATATGTGATAATCGGTTTCACATTATCCGCATATTTCAAATGTCAGCTAAAGCTTAAGATAAAAATTTACATAATAAACTATAACTTAAGTACCAAAACTCAATGTTTTTATAAAAGTAACTTTATTTATGTTTAATAACTATAGGGTAAAGGATCTTATAATTGAGTCATGTAATTTCTTTTCCAAAATTTTATAACTTAGAAATCATTTTACTTATCACAAATATTAGTCGAATATCAACTTTATTGTTTTCTCTTTCACCGGTGCTTAAAAACATACAAATATCGGTATGGAGCATATAATCTATACGGCCTAATAATTAATTACGAGATTGCTTGTTTATAGCAAATACCAGCCAGTATAAAATCAAATTTGCTGATTTCTTAATAATTTATGTTTAAAAAAATCAGAATGTATAAGCCGACCTCCAATTATTTCATTTAATAGAATGCGTTAACGGGTTTCAAGTGATCCTTACTGTATTCAGATAAAAAAATATATTCACACAGTTTTGTAGAATAAGGAATAATTCATTAGAATATAAACTTAGTGAATCATTAGGATACAACATGTTTTCTAGTTGTGTGATTAAATGACAATAATATTAATAATGTAAATAGGAAAAGCCCAAGGGTATTTATCGGATGTTCAGACACTAAGCCTTTGTTTCTTTTTATTACATTAATATTTACCGTTTAATCGTGACCATAATTTATAATCAAATTGCCTACAATGCTAACATCAGCCAGAACCCCTACTATGAGTCTTGTATCAACTTAACACCGTTTGTTGAGATGTAAGTTTTAATTTTATTGCAAAGCGTAGTCTTTGTTAATTCACTAAATTTGTGATTTAGTAACTAAAATATTTTTTATTGTAAATGGGTAGTAAAGAAAATTACAAGTTATGTTTTTGTAAATATATATTTTAGAATAATATGGCTATTACATTTAATGGTACTTTAACGCGCACTGCTGGTTAGCTAGATATAATTTTGAACTATCCGTCGGAAACAATATATTTTCTTATATGGATGTTACCCGATGTTCTTTTGCTAGTCCCTGATATTATGTATGCAAGGTTTCATGATAATTGGTAGTGTAGTTACGGCATCAAAGTATAACAAATTCACATTTGCATTTATAATATTAGTAAGTATTTTGAATTCCTTATTATTTATATGTATTCATATAAATCCGTTAAAAATATAGTAACGGTTTGTATGTCGATAGACGCAGAATATAAGAGAGTATTATGTTCTTTGAGGCGGAACTAGTGACATCTCATAAAATCCATCAAGTCTAGATACAAAGTGCGCTAAAGAAGTAGACATGTGAGTAATTTTTTTTTTCATTTTTCATTTTTTTTCCTTCTTTTGCACAGTCGGATAAATTATGATTTTATGATTTCTGATTTTTATATATGCGAAGTACCTTTTTTATGTTAAAAGGCAGCAAACTGGCAGACGGCCTGCCTGAAGTTAAATGGTTACCGTCGCCTATTGACAACTGCAACACCAAGAGCATCACTGTTGTGTTACCGACTTTGAAGAGTTTTCAGTCCCTTCTTGAAGAGCCCCATTATTATATTTATTTGTTAAAGCAGCCGACAACTATATATAATTAGATAAATAGAACGCAGTTTTAACTAAACCCTGTTTATGATAGGCAGCTACATATGAGAACGTAGTTGGCACTCATCGTAACCTATTATGTATTTCCAACGCACACTCCCTTGAGATCAGAACGTAACAATGCTATAACTACCACTTTAGTATACAAAAGTATGTGGTACTTCTTTATTAAAACCTAACACATTTTTTGCTATAGTTAAATTTCTCTCTCTCTCTCTCTCTCTCTTTCAGTCTTAAATATAATGCAACAAAAAATGCTCTAAAAACTTATTTTCAAAAAAATCTCCTTTGGTATATAATTAAAACTAATAAAAAATCATAAATTGCTAAATATCATAACTTTCTCTCTAAAAATTAAAATCGCATTATAAATTTTCGCTTATATTGAGTCCAGTGAAAGTAAAACTACAATGACTCTGCACCTATTTGAAGATTAAGACACTTTAATGAGTCTCCGAACTGTATTGATTCTCTTGTTAAAAAAAAATTGACGAAGAAAGGCTCAAGACGAAATAAGCAATTGATTGCTCTACTGTGGGACCACTCACTATAGATTGACTCGAAATTGTTTTTCTTAGTAAACAAAATATAAAACATGTAGGGCCAGTTTGTGGTGTGTAATTGCCTGGTGCCGTGTCAAAATTGTAGTTTAAAATGTTAAACTTAATTGGCCTATTGAAAGTGTGGAAGTAGTTTCACTTAAAACTTGAATTGCAGTTAAAAATACCTGCGAGTGGCTTTATATTGATTAGCTGTTGTTGTCACTGTCTAAATTTGAACAAAATTAAAATATGTGTTTAGTTAGTATTTCATTTCATTTACATATCTGAACTTAGGGGAATAATAATGTTTCCTCAAATGGTAAAACGTACTAAAACATTGGAAGCAATTGAGAAATGAAATTTTAACATCAGGCTATATTTAAATAAATGAATTTCAATTGTTAAATCTATATTTACACATAATTTCAGAATGTGTGCACATATTTTGCACACACTTAGGATGATTTAAGTCTCATACGTGCACACGGGCAGACTAATTATATGTATCAAGATAAGGTCGTCTGTAAAAGAAAGACTTGGTCTCAATTTCTTAGTACACTCGTGTGAAGCCGGGATGGACCGCTAGCCTATACTAATATTATAAAGAGGTTAAGTTTGTGACGTTGTAGGGGGTAATCTCATGGTCTCACTACTAGTCCGATTTGAAAAATTCTTTCAACGTTATATAGCTCATTTATCGGGGATGGTTATAAGCTATATATCATCACGCTATAACCAATAGGAGCGGAGCACCAATGAGGAATGTTTAAACATCGGGGTTTTTTCCTCTCGCGAGCTTGCGCTGCGTGTTAGCGTTAGCCCAGTGATTATTCTACGCGAACGAATTCGTGGGCAGCGGCGAGTATAGTATAAACACTATATTCATTGTTAACATTTGTATGCGTAATGTGTCACACGTCACAACGACGTATTTTTTATCTTATCTGTAGTGTTCGCAATTTTGTAAGATGTAAGTTCCTTGCCATTCCATTTTCAGTTGCGCTCACAAGTATATCACAGCAGAAAGAGTATGGATTTTGGGTATCCGGAAATGTTGATCATTAACAATAACATCATTACCCCTTATATTTCATAATATATAACAAAAAGAACCATTTTTCATAGATAGTAAGCATACATTGAATGTAATTATTTAGAACTAGTAGTGTCCGCGAATCCATCCGCGTGGAACGTAATGTTCAAATTATTAAGACTTAAGTTTAATATTCTATGAGATTTTCGGGTCTATTATAACATATTTCGTAAATAAATAAAAAATGTGCGATTATTATTCAACCGTCTCTTTCCGTCTAAATGAGATGTGGTGTAATTTTGTCGGATCCCTCCGGATTGAATTCACAAAATTAATTGATACTCCCTAATTGTCTCAGTATGTAATTGTGTATTAGTTGTAGCTGCCTGTGACTTCGTCTGTCTTTGTATCTTTTTTTAGTTAAGCTTATTTGACGCTTATTGTTATATTTTGATCATTTAAAACAGCATCTTTGTAAATGATGGTATACATTGTTCTGATATACAAAGAGTCATCAAAATCCTTCCGTGAAGTGTTAGAAATTCCATCGTCACAAACTTTCGTATTTATAATTTACGATATTGGGATTTCGTACATTAACACGCATATGCATATTATTAATTGTTATCAATATCGCTATGATTATTATAGTTTCATATTATTCTAAACACAAAACCTAACTATAACTTCTGCGTATGTTTTAACAACACACTCGTGGTAGGGAAGTGAACAGTGAGTACTCGGTATCATGTTACTTTAAGACTGTTTTGTGTAATGTCTCAGTGTAAGATTTATGTCATTAATGGCTTGTTTTGTGTTTCCAGGTAATGAAGTATAACTTAACGAGAGGTTAATGTAAGTTGTTTAAAAACTTTTATTTTTTCAACATTATAGTTTATTTCACAACTTATTAAGAACTTTCAGAAACAAACAATATTCATTTAATAATAGCTTCTGCTCGCGACTTCGTCTGCGTGGAATAGTTACTTTGGGCTAAAGCTAAAATGCAGCGGAAGCTCTTAAAAAAAAAAACCTTATTTAAAAACATTCTTCATCGGTTCCACTCCTATTGGTCTTAGCGTGATAACATATAGCCTTCCTCGATAAATGAGCTACCTAACAGTGAAATATTTATCAAATTGGATCATTCAGTAATTCCTGGGATTATCGCGTTCGCAAAAGCAAACTATTCAGTTTCTTTTTATTTCTCGAACTGACTACGCTATTGGCCTAGAAAGGCCTTAACAGCTTCACCGGACTACTAAACTCGTCAGCTTTATAATATTTGTATAGATTAAAATAAGCGCCATCTATTATCGCGAAATAGATTATCTAATACAACTTTTAAAAATAGATGGCGTTAATAATAATAGCCCTTGATGCGTTGAGCCTTATGGCTATCGAAATCAAAGTTACAATAAAATTATATAATTATTTGGATTTTTTTTAGTATTAAAATTCTAAATGTATATTAAGAGGTAGAGAAGTTGCTAAGAGCAATCACTTAATATAACATAAACTTAAACGTATACCGAGAAATAACGTTACAACTTAATTCTGTTTGTGCTCACCAAACACTAAGCTCCTACTATTTGTTTTCGAATTAGTCTCGCCGATGTTATCTGAGTTCGGGGTAGGCGCTCTAGTGTAGGCAGTGCCATGTCTTGTTCCTAATGTTAGTTCAACACTCATTATCGCTTTCCAGCATTGTTATTTTTATTACTAATCCTACACTCAAGGTTCTTATTGACCTATTAATAGAGGTTATAATCGAACGTTACTGTATTTTCGAGATGTATATATTTGTTGACACAGTCTTGTCGTGTGTTTGAAGTTGATAACTCAATTTTGTTAGTGATATTCGAATGTCTTCTCAGGTGTGGAAAACTTTGTACGTGTATTTTTAATCGTATTTTTGGTTTCACTGTAGTAAGGATATATTATTTTTCTTTCAACGTTACAATGTTGAATAACATGTGTGAGGATTTTAAATAATAAAGCCTTAAAAGAATTTTTCAGGTCTTTGGCACAAGAAGTAATGATGATTCACTCATAGCGTGTTCAGTTAGCGCGTATTTCGGTGTAGGATCGAAAATCCTGCAGCGTAGCTTTCTATGAAAGAAAAGGTCATGGTGAAATTACAGCATGTTGGTAGAGTTTTTCCTAGTATCCGTATGACTAAAATTAAGTTGTTTGCCGCCAGACAACCTATAAGTGTAGTGCGACCATTGCAATTACTGTAAGATATTGTCACAGAGATTTACAAACACGTATCTGTAAACTATAAACTATAAAAACAATATCTGTATCTATCTATGACGTCTCGTGAATATAAGATATGCACCGACTAATCCAATGTACCATACACTCCACTCTCCGCTTTCCTTACTCTGTAAGCATGTAGTATGATTATATAGTACATCGTAGTCCGTGAAGCTGTTAAGACCTTGCTGGGTCAATAGCGTAGTCATTAAAAAAAAAAAAATTATATAGTACTCGGATTTTAGGCTGACACGCCGGGGAGAAAAGGAGATAGTCGCTTAGTTTAGTTTCTCGTAGCGTTATATTTGTCTATCGTAGTTACATATTTTTTTCATCTTTTGTAATCAGCGGTGTACTTACACTACAAGTACTCTGAGCTAAATGCCCAGGGCAGCAAAATTGAGATGGAAAAAAGAAACGTACATCATACCTTATATTGTGAAGATTTAATTACCCAATCTGCAAATAAAAAGACGTATCTGACACTATGAACAACTTGAAAAAACTGGACATTATATTGCAATGTTTTTGTTGTATTCTGGTGAAACTATGAAGGCCTATTAGGCCAGTAACGCAGCCAGTTCGAATAAAAAATGCTATTTTCTATGGGTAATCAGAGTTCTTAGTAAAAAGAAATGCTTTTTATGCAAATAACATTTTTATGTAAATAATTTAAAGATTCTATATAGAGACTTTATTTTGTTCAAAATGCCAGCATCCAGCGTTTTCACAGTGACCAGGGGCATCGCTAAAATCGACTCCAGTTCTGCTTACAATACATTAATTAAAACAAATCACTTTGTCGTCCAGTTCGTATATAAGTTCATGTCATTCAAACCCCAATAAATCATAACCAATAATAAGAGATTATAAATCTAAACTCGAAATTATTAAATATAAAATTTATTATCGAATGTTCACGAACTCGCTAATATAGTTGGTGGTAACGCTTGCAATAATATTATAAATCTTCTATAGAATGGAGCTAACACGAGTCGTGTTCGGAATGACGTCCACACGAATGCACTGGGCAATTTATTATCTTTACCTTGCGCTGTAATTATCCGGTAATGATTTCTCGCGCTTCGAATAATGGAATGATGATCGGACATATTTAATTTAAGATAGAAAAGAAATTTGAAATTGTTCACAAATGTATATTATTAGACTCGGTGTTAGTTCGTATTATACATTGGCTTTTGACAGTCGATACATACGTATTTCTTCATTATTTTTTATGTATATTACGAGCTGTTGTTACTCAAGTATGGTTTCGGTGAAAGTGGTTTTGTAGTTTCGTGGGAAAACTAAGGCTTTTATGTGGATTGATTGTAGGTTATCGTTTGTTCTATTAATTATAATTTTACACTGCTTATTGCAGAAAGCGTAATGTTATGTAGGCTAAATAAAACTGAGAAGTCTTGTATCTGTCTATATAATTCTCATCTTGTTACACCCGTTTCGGAGCAACATACTTCATTTTATATGTATAGGTTACTACTAGCTTTTGCTCGCGGCTTTGTTTACCTTAATGTAGATTTAACTTCTCTCCGGGGACAGTACCTATTGTTTTACTGAAAGAAAGGTAGCCTATATCGTTTCCTGTGTCTCAGACAAATTTTATGATGATCCCTTGAGCGGTTAGCTTGAAAGCCCAACGTATAAATTTACATTTGTAAAATACCTATTAGTATCGATACAAATGAATATGTAGCTTTAGAGATATAAAACAATAATAAAGAAGATATTTGTTAAATAGTAATAAAACCAATGTAAAACATGAATCTTATCACTACATATGTTATTATAAAACAAAGTTCTCTGCCACGGCTGTCTGTCTGTTCACGGTAAATTCCACAACCACTAAACGGATTTTTATGCGGTTTTCATCAGTATATAAAGTGATTCATAAGGAAGGTTTAGTAATATAATCTGTCTAGGCTTTTTTTTAATTATCCGAACGGGATAACGTCCGCCGTGCCTGCTAGTGTTAAATAATTTCAACCTTATATGTACTCTAATGTAAGTAAATTGAAAATAGATTGATGATCATTCTTATAAATAAATTGAAGTTGTAAAATCCGCGTCTCCAAAGCCACAGTATAAATTCTGTCCGATTCTGATCAATACCGCAACGCGTCCGGTCTCGCGCAAAGCGTGAAAAAACACTTCAACACATCATCGGAACGTTTAGTGCGTCGACATTATCTCCAATACTCATAAGATAAATACGTTGTAGTTCACGCATTGTTAACACGAAACAATAGTATCATTGATCAGTTTCGAGGCCCATGTTCTATCAATGGACAATTCGCGTAGAAAGTTAAATGGACCGCTCCAAAACAATCGATCTCAATAAGCAAGTACATCAATAATGACGAAGAAGCTTAAATATTGTATTTTTATTAATATTATTGAGAATTTAATTATTTATATTTATGTAAATTATTATCTAAATATAAAAAAATGTAGATTTATTTACGAACACAACGTGATTAATTAAATACACAAAGATTTTATTTTATCTTTTAATTCTAACCGTTTTTTTTTTACCTATTTTAGGCGAGTTTTTTCACTATTATAAAATCTTATATTGGCATTTTCAAATGATTAAATCTCTTATGTCTTTCAAAGTGTCATTTTTATAGAAGGGCTTTGGAATTCTGATCGGCAAACTTTTTGTGTAACGAAAAATTATGAGGGCAGACACTGTGTCGGGTAGAGTGTTGAAAACAGCGGTTCTTGTCTAACTTAAGTTAAGCAACGTTGGGAGCGGTGAGTTCTTGGATGGGTAATCCACCCGGGAACATGGCGTAACAATGTTTTTGTTGCATTTTTTAAAATTAAGATTTTTTTCTATATTGCAAAAGTTTCATTTCTATCGTGTGTGCTTACGAAATACCCTATTGTTATATATATTGTCTCTAAATATATAAAAGATGGTTATACATAACAATTATTAACAATATTCGCATACAATTAACAGTGTTAAAAAAATATATTGATCTAATCAAAATGATTTATACGCCGGAAGAAGCCGCGGGCGACACGCAGTTAATAACGTAGCTTTCTTTTGGAGCGCAACGTGTCTATCGGAACTCCATCAATTAAGTAACGAAACGGAAAGTGACCATTTGTATATATTTGTCGGGTGCTACAAAAAATATCAACATTAAAACTTCGACTTTTAAGAGAGTAAAATTATTCTACAGCATGTAATTTACATTTTTTTTTCTCACATGACCATTTATAACCACGGTTTGTAGTTTCAAAGTTTGACATTCGAGTTAAATACCAAGTGCTTATACTCTTTGGTTAATTTACATTTCGAGATAAAGTTAAAAGGTGCCTACGTCCCAAGTCAAGGGCTTTTTGATTGCCACGGCATATCTGTTCTTATCATTTAAGAGATTTGATTTTTTTTTTTACATCCTTTGAATTTTATCGCGGCGCTTTTGGTCCTCAATTCACTAACATATCCCGAGTTGGTAATTCATTAAATATGTTAATTGTTATTAATTATAGCGCGATAACTTCTTATCCTTCAATGTATCTGCATTTTTCAATCGTAGAAGCGTAAACCGGAAAATCAGTTTGTTACCCTAGCAGCTACCCTAGCAGCGATCCACGACTTTGTCTTCGTTTATCTACATATTTAAATCCAGTGTATGTTTGTCCACGATGTACTCCGAAACTACTTCATTTTTTCGAACTGCCTACGCTATTGACCTAGCAAGGTTTTAACAGCTTCAACGGACTACAACTACTTAACCGATCTTCACGAAAGTTAGAATTTATGTGTAATTTGGTCCAACTTGAGAGATAGGTTAATTTATATTTTGATTAATCACCTCAATATTTTTTGCAAATGAAGTGATCGCCAATGTTGATTATTGTTATTAATCGTAAGTTACATCAGTCTTGAACAGATGGCGTTATAAATTAGTTTGTTGACAGAAAATTGTATTTAGGTAGTAGAGCCACGCTGAAGCTATTACTAATATCAGCATAAATGGTTCGACTCACCCGAGGTAGTACCATCCTCTCACAGTGCTTGCATTGTTGCTTTTCGTTCGATCAGTGAGAGTGCCGGAGACCCACGTTCCCTCTACTCTTCTCCACCTTTCCTCTCTTCCCCCATCTCCCTATCCCCTATCCCCTCATACACAGATTGGCAACGCACTTGTGACTCCCCTGGTGTTGCTAGTATCAATGGGCGGCAGTGATCACTTAACACCAGGTGACCGGCCTCTTGGTTTGCCTCCTATGATATAAAAAAAAACTATAGTTTGTTGTATGGTGGATGTTTTTTATTCCATTCAACATGTAATAACTGTGCCACGGCCAGGGTCAGCTTGTATTTTTATAAAGGATGACACTATACGTTATCTTCATGTAATTAACAAATTATTCAGCGTACTACTCTGGTTTCCCCTCAACACGAATAAATTTTTCGCTTTTAAAAAAAATATATGCAGCGTACGCCGAGTTAACTCCTAACAGCACGATTTATTTTAACTTACTTCACGTTATAATTGAGTTTTAATCAATTTAATCAGTTTATATATGATTTTTTTTTTTATGTCTATGTGTTACTTTGATATACGATATATTAGTGTACAGAGTTCATAAAAATTCGTTCAATGATTTTTGCGTGGAAGATTCACAAATATCTGTCCATTGTCACTAACTTTCTCGTTCATAGTTAGAACGATTGTATTTTGAATTGGTGTTGATACTGGTATGACACATTCGAATGCCGTTTTGTAGTCCGGTGAAGCTGTTAAGACCTTGCTGGGTCAATAGCGTAGTCATTTCGAAAAAAAAACGAATGCCGTTTTAATAAACGTTATTCCGCGTTTTTAGTCAGCTCGTGCTTTCAAGAATTCTAAGCGTATAACCCTACTACCATAGCACTTAAAAGAGTCACATCATTGATCATGTTTTATTTTTCGTTATTTCTTATTTTTGTTTAAAAACTTCCTTCTACAAAGATAACCTAAAATATTTTTATTATTTTATAACTACGAGTGTGTGTTTGTTTGTTTTTGACGCTATTATGCTCTAACTATTGAAAGTCATCGTGATATTTAAACAATATACCATACATGTTTAAGAAAAAAAATTTTTATGAGACTTACAACTCGACCGAAACGATCAATAATAATTCTTCAAATCTGTTCAAAACTGAATAGAAAATTCTTTATACTTATACGTATATGCTAGCTTCTACCTACCCTTCGTCCGCGTGGAATGGTTACCGTTTACGCAGCGCACCCAGCGGAGGCTCTGAAAGGGAAAAAATATCACCGATTTTGAAATATTCTTTATTAGAGCTCCGCTCCTATTGGGCTTAGCGTGCTGATATGACAACAGCCTTCCTCGATAAAGGGGCTATATATATAACATTGTTTTTTTTTTTAATCTTACCGGTAGTTCCTGACTTTAACGCGTTTTGAGAAAACAAACTCTTAAATTTTATAATATTAGTATAGATTTGGAAAAGGAGCATTTATAAAACGATTTATTATTACTGAATTAAGTCTGTAACTGTAAGTACTCTTGAACTATTTTATCTAAACTATTAGATATTAATGAATATTATGTATTGGATAATTTTTATCGACTAAAGTAATCAAGAAAAACTGGTAGCCATTATAAATTTAACGTTTATATTTAAATCACGATGACAGCTTATAAGTGACATAGGAAATTAAAAGTGATAAAGAAGATGAATAAAATGTTGATTTTTATCAAATTCATTGATTTATTGTGATTAAAGCCGCAAGTGGCAGTCCGATGGTCGAGATTCAACCATTAATCTTGTTTTTTTTTTTAGTTTAAATTTTGAACGTTACCAAGCTTCTTCTGTCCAAGAATGTATATAATTGTATAAATTTATATAAATTAAAAAAAAATACATATAAATATTTTTTTATTCTATTACGTTATTATGAGTGCTGATGTGTAGAACCACGTTATTATGTATTTCTTATAAATCTATTGAAATACATATATGTAACTTTAATGACAGTCTCATCTCAGTGTCTAGTTCATCACAGACTATGTGTTTCATATAAATACGAATGTAAACAATTAAAATTCTGATTTAATTTATTTAGTCTATTTCTAATGCACGTCATAAATATATTTTAATTTTCTGCACACTTGTGAACATATGATCGGCACGTGTGACGTGCTTAAAATGAATACCAAGCTACATACAATTTGGCTTCTTGAAGTAAATATCGTGTACAAAATAGTCCTGCTATAACTATTCATATATAAAAACCTGGACAATCGTTGAATACTTCACGTGAGATTGTAAATATTAATGTAATATACTTTTGTTTCACTATAAGGATCATAGATATGTCGATAAATGTTAGTTTATGTCAATCATAAACGACTAAGATTGGTCGCAATTTTCAAACATCAGTATTAGCGAAACTTCTTGGCGTCACCGCAAAAGACTTCACCGCAAACTCGTAACAGACATGACTCCGCATAAATCCAGCCGCAGCAACGCGGAACGCTCTTTATATCAGATCCCGCGTTGTCAGTGCTACAATGGCGGGTCACAAACAATATCGGGAACGAGTAAATGTCATCAGACGCAACGTTAGTAAGGGCCGTGGCTGGGGTTGCCAACTTTCGAATAAAGTTACGTTAATGTTTATTTGTACGTAACGTAAAATTGTATCACAAACTAGGTTCGCGCGGTTATCCTATTGAAGAAAATGAGTCTATACTGGTTGGTACACAGGTGTGCTTCACTAAGTCGTATACACATGAGTAGCTAAGCTGGGTTTAGCTTACAAAAAATCGCGTTGTCGCATCCAAGACGACAGCCCAAGCCGAGGTCCGAGCACTTTGGTACCCTTGAACATGTTGCCAAGCGGCTGAGCACCATAAGCGCTCGCCCCATTAGTTCTATGATGCTGTGAGGGTCCATGGTGCCAGTTACGTTTAGTTAGTCCAGAAAAAAAAGAATGAAATAACTACTGATAATTATAAATGTGTAACCACATATTATCTGTATAAAATTCATCATTACCGAGAGCTATCAAAAGTATTGTCATGCAAACATTTTATTAACCGTGTCTTTCATTAATGTTGGGATTCTTCTGTCGTCAACTCTGGAAATGTGTCAGCCGGCTTTCGTATACGGTCATCGACTAGGCGGGGCTTTATTGCGTCGATAGAAACCAAAAACGTACATTTACGTTGAACGAGAGACCATTACAATGTATAATTTAGATATCGGTTTAACGGTCAATGGCGGATTAGTCACGATTTGCGATCGAGACGCTTCCGTGACCTCAGGCTGTTTGTTTGTTACAACACGTCGAACATGTGCTCGATCGTCGTTTATTTTAATACTGTGTTTAAATTAAGGTGTTTTTTTTTCTGGTAATCTTATGATAAGTCACGATCAGAGTATATAATGCTAGTCCAATGGTCGACAAACCGCGGCTTGCTGACAATATGCGGCTCTTCCTTCCTCCGTTGCGTTTGTTTCACAAAATGTATAGCACAGCCACGGAATACCTTGCCTTGTAAAAGAACATTTTTGAAACCCAGAAAAGAAGCATATTTTTTGGAAAGTAACAATATCAGGGGTAGTCGCTGGCAAAGAAGGCTTATAAAACAATGCGTAAGTTTATACACAGGCACTTTGAAGAAATTTTAATATTGTATTGTTTATATTTGGCTCTTTTGGATCGTTCAGTGAACAATGTTTCATGCGCTTACTAGTTAATAACGCTTAGAGAAACGGTATCAAATAAAAAAATAGGGTTCGAATGGAATCGTACAAAATCAAGGCGTCAATAATACATGGCAACATAGACACATATTTTAATTGCGCCATCTGCCTAAAGATTATAGTAAAATACTCACTATGCATATTAATGTAAAAAGTATTTTTTTTTAGTTATAAAATTTTAGTTTGCACCTATATTGTCAAGTTACAAACATAATAGTGCAAACTATGTGACAAGTAATAAATTTGCTACTGTTCGGTTGAGTAACTTACCTCCACAAGTGAACTGTTAAGCACGTGTCGGCGTGTTCTTTCATGAAGTTGGGAAACTTCCTCTACATGTATGATAGATATCTATACATATAAAAACGACCGTATTCTAAACGTTTAACGCGGGTAGCGTGGATTTTCTCAAAGCGATACAGTTAGAAAGCGAAACGGCTGTGTACAATTTAACTTATCCGTCCATCTGAGTAACGACTCTCATAAAACATAACCGGTATGTTAGGATGATGTACTGTGCCTTCAGATTTTAAAGCTCGGTCACGAGCCAAGACTGGAGCGTGAGATATAGGCTTAACAGATGTCGTATCTTAGTCAAATTAATGACATTTTTTCGAGGTTCGAAGCGTTGTTATCTTGTTTTTGATTTGGGTCGATGCGGCCCGTAATGTTTTACTTGCGAAATTTTTAGGTATATTTTTACAAACTTCCTTACTTTTAACGTGACTAAAGATTTTTGTCTGTCTACTTCTATGATCTCTGTGGATACAGAATGCGTTGGCGTGCTTCATCCAGAGTAAAAGCTGAATTTTATTTTATAAAAAAACTAGTTTTTGGTTACTGTTTAGGTAACAATCTGCACCAAGAGCCTAATATCAACTTAGACTTATTAGCGAAACATTTATAGCTAGTTACTCTTAAATCTCAACTTACATACAACAGCTACTCAATCCGATGACAGTAAGAAAATTCCTTAAACAGGGATTTGTTTCACCAAAACTCTGGTTCCTTGTAACTCTACCACTAACTTACAAATCGTGTAAATACATAGAACAAGAATTGTTTAACTATTAACCAATAAAAGACCATTGTTCTTACAATAAATATTTGAAGAATGATCTAGTGTGAACAAACTAATAATACACAGGGAAATTTATCAGCTTTACTCCAAAAAAGGAAAGACCTCTTAACTCACATTAACAGTTAAACGTGGTTTGCAAGTTTCATTAACAGCGTAACCCGTTAGTGAGCCAATATGACATCTCTTTTGGAGATAGATCCCAATCCGGTTTTACTTGTCTCCGGTATAAGACATCAACCTGTTACATCTAGAATAGGTAACACCATTTTAATTTATAGTAACAGCGCCAATAGAAACACAGCGCAGCGAAGTAACTTTAAGTCAAATTTTTTTTTTTTACGCAAAGACTATGTATTCCCAATACAAGCAATTTAGAGATAAACTCTGTAATTACGAAATACTACCTAAAATGCTGCAATATTTCCAAGTGCTGCATGCCATCTTGTATTTACTAGTTTATTTATCACTGTGACCCAGCCTCTATGATCCATCCCAGATTCGCATGGTTGTAAAGTATTAATGCGGGGTGTCGTAAGTGTCTAAAGTCGTATAATTTAGATACTCTTTTGGCGCTTTGATATTTACAGTGTATCAGAAGTATAAAAGCTATGTAATAATCATCAGACAGTCTGACTTTTCTGCAAGCATTTTCAGATATTATACTTCTTCAAAATGTATCGGTTTTTCTCTGGTTTTTATTAATATAATATACTTACGAGTATGTTATACATATAAACCTTACGAAAGACATACTCTATAAGTCTATATAATAATGAAAACCTTATAAAAATCCGATACGTAGTGTAGAAGAACGAAGAAAACACAAGAAGATTCGAAAAACAACTTTGTTTTATAATATGTAGATAGTACATTAAAACAGAGATGAGGTTGTAATTAGGGTATACAAAGAGGCAGGCAAAAACAGGCAAAAAAATTGGTGACAAATAATGTTTTGTTACGTTTTCAGTAGGGGTGTGCGAATAATTCGAACTTACGAATTATTCGTTCCGAATCGAATATTAATATTCGATTCGAAACTCGAATCGAATAATTTGAAAATTCGAATTATTCGAAAGTTCTCGAATAATTCGAAAAATTTCGAATAATTCGAAAAATATCGAATAATTCGAAAAATTTCGAATAATTCGAAAATTTTCGAATAATCCGAAAATTTTTTGGGTTTCTTATTTTCAATTTTCGATTAAAAATTTAACAGTTAATATACATTTTATTTAAACCATGAAATATAGTTACACAAATAGAACAATTAATATAGTTTTTTTTTTTTTAAAGAATGAAATAGAAATTATATTATAGCAATATCAATCTAGAGTAATGTCGCTATGGCATGAACTAGGATCATCCCCCAATTTTAATTTTTACTATTATTAAAAAATTCGAAAAAGTCAAAAAAAAAATACAAAAAAAATTTTTTTTTTCAAGCGGTCGCCATTTTGTGAAAAAATTTTTTTTCAACTTTTCCCTAGTTCATGCCATAGCGACATTACTCTAGATTAATAATCATTTTTTCATTTTGATTTTTTTATTTCCGATTGCTAGGAGGGTTGGAATCGTGGGCATGGTCACGTGCCAATTTTTTGAGACCCCCCCCCCCACTTCATCAACTGCTAATTTTTTGAATTTCCAAGTTTTTTATTTTTTTTTCTGTACTCTTGTAAATGTAATGTTAATAAATAACTTATAAAAAAATGGATGGTAAAAATATTGATTGCTTTTTTTACGGCACTTCAAAAAATTACCTGAAATTCGTGCTTCTAGACTAGAATACCCCCTGAATTCACGAATTATTCGAAAACTCTTGAATTATTCGAAATTTTTACGAATTATTCGAAATTTTTCGAATTATTCGAAATTTTTCGAATTATT